>JAGGCA010000166.1:14361-25692 GCA_022876805.1 Osperalycus tenerphagus | reverse complement strand
GAGAGAGAGAGAGAGAGAAGGAGCACAATAAGAGTGTTAACGGCAACAAGACGATGGCCATGCGATTATGGTGACGCGATTACAATGAGAATGAATTAGAAAGAAACCGTTCGACGATGCTTTCCACTAGCATGACGATTCTCTCTATTCTCTCCATTCTCTGACTCCCTGACTCCATTCGTGTTCATCCGCATGCAAAGGGTGTCAATTTGCGTGTCTCGCAGTCGACATGAAGAGCGATTTCTTGGGAGTCACAGCTGTCTGTCAGTCTGATTGTGGCCCCAACATTAAGCCGTTTTTAACGCAACCACCCGATCTCGATCCCGATTCTGTGTGACCCACATCGGCGATCGTCATGCAGCGGCAATGTTTTGCTGCACTTGATTCGCATTCAACATTAAATTCAATCTAATTGCCGGCAAAACACACATTAAATTGCGATGCAGTGGCACCGTTGGAGCCTTGATGGCAGAGTCCAGGCCAAGACTGATCGCGTTCGCGTTGTTACGCTCATTACCATTACAGCATTACTCCAGTCGCTTAATGGCCATTTCATTAATGAAAGGATTTCACATTCGAAGCCGCGCTTGTTAATAACTAGTTAATAACTAGTGTGCTTTGATTGTATCGCGCACGAATTAAACACTATTTAGTCGCAATCAAGCAGCCATGCAAATATTGATGGGTGGCAGTCGGGATGACGTGATGAGTGCACCGCCAATGCAGGACAAATCAGATCTGGTGGAACGGCGAGGTGTCCGTGCCCGTGTTCGGGTAGTTGAAAGATCGAAAGTGGGCTTATGGGGCAATCCCGTGCACAGTAATAACGGTAGTTTGAGCAACAATCGTTTGTAATGTTAACCATTATAAGCGCTCAACTTCTTGGCATGTCATCTCAATGCGAGAATATGCATGTGACTCGACTGTGGATGGCTGTGATTGCAGTGATGGCCATGATGATGCGTGCCATTGATTGCTCTCCTGGTCGACCGTCTCACGCGATGCGACTAAATGCCGATGTTGAATGACGGATGTAACGCAAATTGAAATGCAATTAACGAGAACAGCAACATTGCATTTGAGGCGACTCATTGAGCATTGTCGATCATCATTTGAATAAAATCGAGCGATCACAGTGATGTCATCGCCAACAATTGCCGGATTGTCGAGTGTGCACAAGTACCTGACATAATCCACTCCGAAGTACTCGTCATTTATTGCTCTTGAGAAGATCAACTAAAGTGTCGATTGCGCAAGCAGACCCGAACATGATCTCATTGCCTCTGTCCTTGTATGCATCAGCTCATTACAAACATGGTATCGTATCGATGATACGAAAACTAATATCTTGTCGATGCGTTCGTTGAATACTCGACCGCGAAATGTATTTGACTGGAGGTAATAAAAGCTCTTAATGATCGGCGATTGAGTGTCACACCCAAACCAGAGCTGGGCATGTGACAGGTGAGGAGTGGGACACGAGACCGCGACCGCGGCTATCCTTGCACTAACTTTTTTATATCAGTCATTAGTGACTCTCAAATGTTTCCTCCTTAATCTCGATCAGTCTCGCGGTTCTCGCCTGCCTGCCCCACCAATATTTCGATAATCATCATCATCATCATAATGTCGTGTCCTTGCTAAACACTTCAAGGCAACGAGGCAACGAGGCAACAATTTGGAGGCTGGCCGGTCCTCAACATAGTTTTAATATCGCTAAGAAATTTAATGCGATGCCTGCAAGTGACTCGAGCCCAGACTCGGCTCTCAATGAAGCTTATCATTAGCATTTTCATTTTCATTTCCATCATGGTTGCGTTACACTTCGTTCACTTATCTCCTAGCATCTCATCGGTAATGCTAATCGTCGTTGCTCTCGTACAATGCATCCCTAATGGCTGAGAAACGAAACTAAACTAAAAGCTCTAATTACACTTGAGATATTGACATCTAATTTAGTTCAACGTGCCAATCATAATAGCGAATTCGAGACGAGAAGAAAGCGCCTTATCAGTGATTTAGTAATTAATAGTATCGTTTTTTCGTGTCCCGATGACGTGATGTACTACAAGCAATTTCATCATCTCGAGTCTGCACTTCGGGTCTAACGATCTCGGGTTTGCGTCGAGTTAGTTTGCTTTCGTTCTGAGGCGATGTTCTACGCGTCAGACGGCCATATATGGCAGAAGGATAAAAAATTGCGAATGTACGAGAACGAAATGAAAAACGAAATAAAGAGAAATGCGAATTAAGCCTGAGCCGGGCCTCAATTTGCACATCGCGCACGTATGAAAAATAGTTGCGGAGCAGAAGATTGAGAAGAAATTGAAGAAGGGAAGAAAAACTGCGCGTCGGAAAGTGAAAAGAAGCGAAACGAACAACAAGAAAGGCACGAGAAGAAAAATTTCGGTTCGCTCTTGAATGCAATCAGAGTACACATTAAGTGTAACGAGAATTAGCAGCGATGCGATATTGGAGTGCGTAAATCGCATTTCGCGACAACCACATCGCGATCTGGTCCTTGCCTGCCGGCCGTCTTTCGAACACGAACACGAATCACTTCTTTCACTCTCACTCCACTTCACGCCTGTGTCGCCATAAATCTCTCTCGCTTCACGCAATTTGTTTACGACATGCACCATACGCGATTTGCAAATATTTCGAAACTAATTTGCGTCAGAAACTAAAAACGCGGCAGGTACAATGAACTTGGCATGGTGGCCGGGCGGCAATCTCGGTGATGACAAAACAACACCATTCACGATTCGCGTTCGTCGTCCACTTGTCGACATCCGCACTCTAATCGAAGTACATATTTAAATAAAATACGTACTTCGATTAAATCACACAACGAGTTCGCCACCTTTTTCTTTCGAATTGACTTTTTGTGATATCTTCTTTTTTATTATTATTTCTTTCGCTATCATAATTCTGCGTCATTATCATTGAGAATTATTACTATTCGCCGTTTAATGACATGCAAAATACTCTCGTTGTCGTCTTGGTATTGCATAATAAGTCTCTGGTTTTATGTTTTTATCAACGTTTCCTTTCGTCTATCTATGTCTTCTTTTTGACGACACTCACCATCATCGTTGTTAAACTGGAAAATAGTCGACGCATTAAAGTGCGTGTAAAATTATTCAACATAACTCTATTTTCATGGAAAGTGTGTGCACCGAAAGTGATGATAGTCGTCATTTCTCCATAAGAGGAGCCATTTTGGCAGACATAGAAAAGAAAAGACAATTAAATTGTCATCGGTCGAATATGAAAATAACATGGATGCAAGTACTTGGTATTTGATTATATACCGATATCAATTATTTACAACAAAATGAAGTAGGCCACCGAGGAGACGGCGAGGGATCGAATTAATGAAAAATAATTATATAACATATGTGTGAAATGAATGCGGCAATGAGCATAGTTTGTGAGTGTCGAATTGACGTCGCGTCACATCACGATGCAATGCATATATCGATGAATAACCATTATAATTAATCGCGGTGGTCAGTTGAGCAATCAGCCTTGACCGCAGTGACATCGTCACTGATTGTGTGTTCATAATCATCGTCGTAATTAAAACAGGATAGAGTTGCATGGAGAGGAGACGGGGCAACGTGTCGGTATTTGTGGACAATTGGCACGCGACACACTGATAGCGTCATTACGTCGTCACCGTCGTGTTATTGTGCTGGCAATGCTTTCACCATTCTGGTTGTTACACGACTGCTTCCAGGCTTGTTCTTCGTTCGTTGATCGAATTTTGTTCTTGGTTCGTCGTCAATGTGAACGTTGAACGATGAATGCCGGTTTTGGTTTTGGTTTTGGCGGTGGAACAACATCACCTCGGAACGGGCACAGAGCACAGAGCACGGAACATGATTGTGGCCCGCATACCATTCATGCAATTTATGTCAGCGAGACGACGTTGTGCTCGTTGGGATGAGTTATGAATGAGAGTGAATGAATGATGGCGTATTACGATTACGATCACGATCACAATTGATGTGCATTAATGTTGTGCGAGATGAATTCGCCCATTCTTCTTTCTTCTGGGTTTTGCACAACGAGCACCTCATCATCATTATCATGGTCGATGAGCACCAGCACATCACCATCACCGCAACCACAATCCTCCGGTATTCACCTGCCCAATTCTTGCCCATCGTCCTTCACACTCATTGACATTCATCCGCAGTCGGTAGTTACTTCCTGCTCTCAATTTTGACCCAACTTCGTTTTCGTCTGATTATCGGGCCCGGCCTGTGATCCGGGGTGCCGAGATTACAAGTAAAGAGTGCCAACACGTTTATTGCTGTTATTCACGTTCGTCATGGTCAATTCGCGTTTGTCCATTGCACAGTTCAAGGCGCTTGGATCCAGTTGTATGGCGATGGCCGCAGGATACAAGACGGGCGACGTTTTGCGACTGTTCCACTCATTCTGCAATTGCAATTTGTCGTTGTGATTATGGTTATGATTGTGATTGCCGGTCATTTCCCAGAATAAATTCGTCAACGACTTGGGCCGAGATAATTTGCGCGTTTTCGGTTTCGGGTCTTTGAATATGTCGCGCGAATTACCGGATCCGGATGACGTCTGACCGCCGGAATTGCTCGAGTCCAGTGTGTTGAAGTCGATCGGCGCCGGAACGAAGTGCAAATTGGTGAGCGATTTGTATCGGATGTTGAACAGCGGCGATGTCGTTAGCGACCTGATGCTCCGACATGTCTTGTTGTTGTTTATGTTCACATTCATATTCATATTCATGTTATTGCCGTTATTTGCCACAATTTCCTTGAACTTGTTATTCGGATGATAATAGATACAGGGCGTCACATCGTTACCGAACTGGTCCCGATGGCCAATATTCTTCGTGTACTTTAGCAACCTACTCGATTTGGATGCCGTGTTTCGCTGTCCGGCGGAGCTCTTTATGAACAATTTGGGACCGTTCGTTGGAGGAATGACGGCATGCTGCAACCTCGGTGGTGACGGCAAGTAGATCTTGCCCGTGCTGTTCGACCGCATCGGGATTCGCACATGCGGAAAACTTACGCGATGAGCGATGTTCGACTCAACGCGTTTCGGGCCGACCTTCTCATAAATGTGTTCACCGTTGAACAATTTCTCGTTCTTCTTGCCCACCGTCTTGCTACTGGGAATATCGTGGATGATGGCTGGATATGACATTCTCCGGTGCTGAGTCGACGGAATGGTCTCGATCGGTGGCGGTTCAGGTTTGTTTTCCTCATCAGCGGACGGGTCGCTTTTCGCATTGTTGCTGAACTCACTTTTGATTCGCGCAGGAAGTGGAGCGAAGCCGCGCACGTAATCGTAAATCTGGTCAATTTCGTCGTAGCAACGGTCATCGGCATCGGACTCTGGTGATGGTGCCGGTGTCGCACTTCCGGTGACAGGCAGTGTCGGCGTGCGATTTCCACAATCGGTTATGGGTGGTTTCTCACTCGTCGCACTTTTTGGACGCGTCTCGTCATTGCCGATGCCACTGTCACAGTTGATTTGTGTTCGCGAATCCGACACACTTCGCTTGACTAACAAATTGTTGGACTGGAAGCGTCGTTTGTGGTCGTGATGATGTCCGTGGAATATGGCGAATGGCGACAAGTTGGGGAAGCGGTTCGCATTTTCTTCTTTTAGCTCCTGGATGGTGGTGTCGAACACGTGTACCTTCTTGTTGGTTGCGTCGCTGGTCGCCTTATGCAGGGCGTCCACGATGACGTCGTACTCGACCAGTTTTCGCAGTTCATCAACATTTTTCGGCACTTGAATTTTCATTGGCGTCGATGCAGGAAGAGTGACTACGCTGTGACTGTCCTTGAGCGGCATGGCCGCCACACATTCTTCCTCGAAGTTACACTGCAGACGCATCTCGGGCTGAAACGACTTGAGTCCGGGCGGGTGCCGGCCGTGCACGAGGCGCACCATCAGGGGTAGCCTCTTGGTGATCAGGTTCTTGATGGTGTGTACCCCAGAAATGTTGTCCTCCTTGGCGATCGCATTGAATTTGCCCTTCTGGTCGAGGGCCAAGTAAACAGTGTCCCCCTTGGATGTCGAGCAGCGCAGGTACTTGTTTGCGAGACTGGTGGACTTAGAGATAGGAAATGTAATTGAGCTTGGCAGCGCGTCGGATTTGACTAAGGTGAGAACTTCGCCGGCCGGAACGGTGCGCAGCTTGTCCGACACAATGTCTGCGTCGTCGGGCTTGGCGACGTGCACTTTCACGCTCTCGCGCACCAGACACGATTCAGGGAAGCGCTTTGCCAGTTCGGCCACACTGTCGATGCACTTGGCTGCGCGGCCTTCCTCCGATAAGATCTCGAACCACCCGTTATAGCTTTCCGGGATGGCTAGTTTGGGTCCGACAGGCACTGCCCGGCCACTAGGAGAGCAATTGGAGCGACTCTCTTTGAAGCGGACGCACTGCGCCGCCACGCGAACCCGTTTGCCGGCCAATGCCCACAAGACGACTTGGTTAAGCGTAGGTTGCGACAGGCTTGGAGCGCCAACACTGCCGAACTGGCCCTTGACGACGCGGCCCACTTGCGGCAGGTCGCTCCGTTCGAGCATCTCCCGCAACGAGACCGTCTCGTCGGCCCACTTAACCGCCGACAGATAGCTGCTCACCTCCGCGGCCACCGATGCCGGCTGGCTTGGTATCTGTGTCTGTGCGAGGGTGGTTGGTGTTCGATTGGCGTCTTCGCAGAGAGTGTACGACTTGACCTTCATTATGGAATAGTGTTGTGCTGCGATTTGATTATCGTTGTGACTTTCTAGGCACCAATTGGCTCACACACTCATCGAAGCGATCGCGATGACCGTCGGTCAATGCAAGTGAACATTTCGCGCCGACTTGTGAGTAGTGAGCGTCGTTACAAGAAGTAGACGTTGTCGGAACACAGGCACAGAAGCGATGAAGAAGCAGAGGCACTTTGCATCAAACATGAACGTGAATGCGTTTGGTTAGCCACTTTCCTTCATTCTTGGCCGATGATCTCTGCCCCACTCGTTACGGATGCGAGATTGGCTGTCATGCGTTGCACCATCGCATTCCTGCAATGCGAACAACTGATGAGAACTTGGAATTGAGACGAGACCAGACCAGAAGCGAGTAGCGAGGTGCTAGCCACTGAAAGAGTTGCGAGTGAGAAAAAAGTTGGTCCGATTGAGACATATTCGAGGTGCTCGGCGAGCCACAAGTTCAAGCAGTGGAGTCAAGTGAAAGTAGAACAATCAAGTGCGCGCTGCTGGACGAAGTTCCCGCGCTCTGAGTGGACTCAAGAAGAATGAGCGTCATGCGAATTCGTAATGGCGACCGTGATTGTGATTGTAACTGCGATTAGCATGCTCTTGAACATGCATAGCGATGGAAGGTGTTAGTGCAATGTTGGTGAAGTTGGTCTGCTCGTAGCGCGATGATGGCGTAATTTACAGATCATGACCTGCCCAGATACCCATAACCTGTCTTGTAATATGCAGGTATGCGAGGTGTTGTGGTGAGTGTGCTCTCCGTTCTATGTTGCGTTCTGTGATCAAACTCATAAACATACAGACAGCTATTCAGGTCAATGAACAGATTCAATGAATTAACCACGCCAATTGCATTCGCAGTCTATTCGTTTTCGCTGCGTTCCAAGTCTGTCTGTCTGTCTCTCTCTCTCTCTCGTACTTTGTTTTCTCTGTCATTCTCTCCTAGAGACTGTACTTCTTTAACTCCTGCTTCTTATTTATTTTTATTTCTCTCCTGCATCTCGCGCTTCGACATTGCCAAACGCGCAGCACGTTATTAACTTGCAAAAACGAAAATGCCATAAACTCAACTTGAAATACTTTTTCAGTTGCATTTTAAAATGCAAATAATCTTGAACTAAATTGCGCGAAGGAAAAGTTTGCTTACTGGCTAAGATTCGAAGGCAACGCATAAAAGCGACGGAAAGAGGGAGAGAGAGAGAGACTAAACTCACTATACCGATGAATGACAAGTCGTGACGGTGACACTGAGCCGATTGTGGGCAACTATAAAAGTCTTATACTCGCGAATTGCACGTGAAACTTTTCACAAGTATCTGTTCTGCGTGCGAGTTGATCATCACTAAGCAAATGGGCATTGGGAGCGAACGTATCGAATTGAGCCCAACTTTGAGCTTTCAGCGTTCCACTCACTCCAATAGCCGCATTCCATTTGATTTGACTCGCACTTCAATCAACGTCAATAGACAATTGTGCGAACACGATCACGATCACGATCACGATCTGGACGAGATTTTTCTGTTCTAGGTTTTGCCACTATCTTTGTACCTTCACTCCGACTTCACTTTAGTGGCACACAAACAGTTTGGAATTGTGTCTAGCCTAATGTGTATGTGATCAGCAGACGGCATCGCATCAGATCGAATTGATTGAATATTGCATGTGTCCTGTCGAATTGACAACAAAAACCAACAACCTGCTCGTGGTATTGATGATGACCGCGAAATGAATAGAATGTGAGTTGATGCCGTAATGTTTCGCTTCTTACCTCAATGGTAATTGACGATGCAAGAGCGGAACGCAATGCGTGTGATTTTCCAATTTGACTCGTGGGTGTCACTCGACTTGATTTCGTATTCGCGAGACGTGAGACGCGTTCAACTCAAATTTTTCCGATTCCAATTTAATTGAGCGGCGCAGATTCTCCTTCTCCTTCTCCTTCTTCTTGTTCGTCTTCACGTCACTCGATACCCGTACCACACCAAGTGGGCACTCCTCGAAGAAATATGGTGTGACAAGAATTAGAAATGATGATGATTATAATTTCGATCTTGAGAAGGGAATGAGATGAGCGCGTAGGTTGAACGAGATGCGATGTTCTTGAAGACGAACAACCGAGTTGGAGTTGGACTGGAAGAGTTGTGCTGCCGAGTCGATGTTGGTAGTATCACAATTCGGAATAGTTGATAGTTGTTTGACTCGGGATTTCCCCTTCTCCGCGCCGCACACGCGATATTATTAATAGTGCTCAATGTGAACGCGAACCCGAAAACGGATTAATAACAACAAGCAAGTCGAGAGAACGAGGCAACAATGATGCCTAATTCACTGTCCATACTATGATGATGAAATTAGCAACTTCGCAGCACGCCGTCGACGAATACAAAAGTTTAGCGTTGGTCTTGATGTAGGAACAGCCGAAGGAAGCGCCAAGCAATGCAGGCACACTGATGCCAAATTCGAGTTTCTTCCTAGATGAATTTTCACTTATTTATGGGCACTAAATAGACGATCGATGAATTAGCACTTATTCTCTATGTGCGCGTCCGCATTGTTGCACTCACTCGACGCAGGTCGTATCATTCACTAGACATCGACCACATCCACTCACCACTCACTGGTCGCTATCGCGTGTGATCGGCACACGAGTGTGGCACGTCGAGTGACATCGACATCGACATTGAACTATTGTTTGGCACTGCACCGAACGGAAGGTCAACGGTAGTGAGCGGCACAGGTAGAGAGCGATTGAATGGTGCGAAAACGGAAACAGCTGACGACAGAGGTGATTGTCACTGGAATTGTCACTGGGAGAGCGAGAGTGCACTCATGCATAACCATCCTGGTGATCAGTGACAGCGGTGATGGTCGCGCGTACGGCGGTCAGGCACCGAGAAGAGCTGTGGCACGAGCGCGACCCCTAGACCATAGACCGCACTCCTGAGTCTGGCGTGTCGAGCTCACTTCTTCGACTTCTGGATCACTTGTCGACTTCTTCGATCAGTGGTTCACTCGCCGTCTCGGCTCCAAGCCGAATGACGCCGCTCGCTGTTGTTCACCTGAGCAAGTTGGTAAGAAGTGATGTCAGACAGGCAGAGCTGACTCTGCAAATGGTGTGTCTCCTAATAAGTTCGACCTTCTTCTGCCTAGCTCAAGAACTGGTTTTGCATGCTGCTGGTGCTGGTCGTAGGATTGGCACTTTTTCTTGACGAATTTCAATCTTCCACTGCAGCGCGAGTCCCGCATCGAGTTCGAACTCGAAATTTGCAATTCGCATCAATTCATTGCTTTCTGTCTGTATGTGAAATTTTATAATATCTATTTTTTATCTTCTCTATTATTTCTGTACCTCTCCCTCATCACCCGCTGACTTGATGCTCATTGGCGTCGATACCATGCTTCGCTTTTACTTTTTTATTGCCTCTAACACTGACGAAATTCACGTCCAGTACAAATGACCGTATATGTGATCAATTCTGAAAGTCAAAATCAAAGTGATGACGTGCCGAGCGGAGAATCCTCGCAGGCACTTTGACTTGATGTAATGGAAAAATAAATGAAGGCATTCGCGGTCGGGCGGTGGGTTTTCTTCAAATCACCGCTTTTCATTCTTTCTGATTCTGCTGGCCACTTTACCACTTTACCTACTTCGAGCGATGCTCTTCTTCTCTCTGGCATGCCAGGCATGCCATGCATCATGCATCACATCTACCTTAATGCTCGTCTACAGTCATGCTTCTCATTCTTGGCTGGTGCGTGTGGCCAACAGGCCGAGTCTTCGGCGTGAACGAGAATCGCCAAATCGTGATCAGGGCAGTGACCGCAGGAGGAAGATGAAGATGAAGGCATGCGAACAAAAACAGCGTCGTCGATCTTTCACATCGACGCCCGATAAGAAAAAAAACATCAACATCATGAAGACATGAAGAACAGAACACGGGAGAGCCCAAGAAATACTTTGCGGGAAATTTGCTTAGACTTCCACTACCGGCAACGATAACATCTACAAATCTGCCATACAGCCCTTTTCGCATCACATTATGAATGTGTGTAGATCTGTTTGTCTGTCTATCGGTATTATATTACCGATACTGATCGTTATGTATGGTAAGAAGCGAGATGCAAGGTACAAGGTACAAGGTACAAGGTACAAGGTACATTGGTCCATTTCGTTTTATTATCATTTCAATCCAATTCCTATTCTGGTTCGCATTCGCATTTGACATCCCGAATTGCAATCGACAATGACATTTTCTAAGAAAAATGGCATCGGATTACACAATGACGAAACGATGACGAAACGATGACGATATTTCAGTTCAGACCTGATAACAGGCAGTGACGGTAATTTGTTATCTCGCCGGACCCGAACTGTTTTTGTTCGGCACGAAATGTTCGCCATTCATCAGTCGAATTACGAATTAATCCTCATAAAATTGACGACCATACAAAGCTTGTGCTGTGAGCGCACTGCAATTACGAAATCCGCTTAGGTGTGAAGTAATCGCATTGGAAAAAATTCACTTCTTTTGTTTTGATGCTCGGTGAATGAAT
>JAGGCA010000156.1:0-16328 GCA_022876805.1 Osperalycus tenerphagus | reverse complement strand
CGTAATCGATGACGAACTTGCGTAATTTGAGTGATTTGCAAGTTTTTTCTGACGGTATGACGGCTCAATGCTCACTTTTCTTAAAACGGAGCTACAAAAATCGAGAAAAACGAATTTTTGCGTCAAAGTCGGCAAAATAACCCAAAATATGCCCCGATATTCACATATATGCCGTCTATGCCCGATACCTCGAAATATGGCAAAATATGCAAAATCAAATTCGGTGAAAACAGTCCCAGAGTAATGCAAAACAACTTGGCACAAGTCTGCATACGATCTGATCAACTATGTGGGATATGCTGCAGCATCAACTTCCCGGACCTACTCATCACTCAATTTCCGTGACATGATGATGGCCAGTGGGATTTGGTCTCGTTTCGTCTAACACAAAAGTTGTCTCATTTCGCCCAACCAGAAAAGTCCCTGAGAGAAAATGCACGAGATCGCAAAGGGTTAATTCGTTCCGACGTGGAAGCAGGATGGCGGCTCACAAGTCATAAAATTAATTCATTTTAATGGAGAAGCCGTAATAATGTCCTTAGTTTAACGGCCGGCAGATACAACTCAGGTTGAGTTTGTTACCAAACTACAACAATAATCAAATTTACGCATTACAACTTATCGATCTGTCCAGCTATCAATTGCATTTGACTGGTAATTAGCTTTCAATAAATTGCTAAACTCTATACTGTTATTCGAGAATGTCAACTGGCAAATAAACCCTGAAATAATCTCGTGAATTTTCCGTGGGGGACTTTTCTGATTAGGCGAAATCAGACATCACCAACTTACGACCAGCCAATGACAGTGGTTGTAACTTTTCGCCAAACGCTTAAGACTTGTCCTAAGACTGATCATAGCTCCGTCATAAGACCAGTCTTATGACACCTTTCATGAAACGCGGCCCTGATCGATTCGTTCCAGGGTTGGTTCCACCTCGATCTCGTTTACAGCATGTTTTGGTGGGTTCTCAGCTTGCGTTATGAACAGATGACAACAATCTGTGATCAATGAACTCACATTTTGCATCCATCCAATCCGTGTACGCTGCTTGTTCATGCCGAAAATCAGACAAAATCGTCGGACGAGGTCCACGTCTTCGTTATCAACATTCTAAATTACGCACTTGAGCAAGTGCAAAAGGCAAAATTTAACGGGGTCCAGACTGGTCTTGAACCTGGACCCACTTGTTAGAGCCCGTAAACGTCATGCGCTGTATCAACTGAGCCACGGGTCTAGCACTGCGGAAGGCTGCGCATAGAATGACCTACTGGGTGATTTTTTTGTGATTCGGCGCCAAATCCAAACTTTCACTATACGTATATTTGCCATGATTAAAACATTCTTTGCATTATGCAACATCGCGCTAATTATAGCTGGTTGCTTCGCTTGTGAAGACCTGTCTTCTCGTAATTAATCGACTAATTTGGTTTACAACTTAGAAACGATCAGGACGTTTTCCTCGTACGTCTTGGGCGCATCGCCAACCACCGAGCAGCACGACACGGATTTCGGTGAGACGTACTTGGCGGAACGACACGAGATCGACGTGGATGTATAAAATGTCAAATCCCAGATTGGACTCGCTGCGTGTTCATAATTCGTGTTCGTAATTCGAGTTCGTATAAGATAGCGATCGATGGTTTCGTCATTCCGACAACGATGATGAGGAAATGGAGACCGCCAAACGCTAATTCCGTCAGTCATGTACTTAATCTCTTCTACGACTCGAGCAGTTTAAGCGTTTCGCAAGTATTTAAACTGTCGAGTCGAGCGTCGAATTGCGGACTTGTACCGAGTAATGTTCAAACAGAAATATTTTCAACTCATGTTGCAATAGACTTGGCAACGTGCAAATAATTTTGGTCCTAGTACACATATTAAATGATTTGTATTCCAGTAACATGCAACTTCATCTCTGTAACTTCATTAATTGTTAATTAATTGCCAGTGATAAATAAAATAAACTTCATTAATCGTACTCGCTAATTGAAATCACTTAAACAATTAAACACGCGCTGAATATGACGACACGAGCACTTAACATTATTTGAATAAATGATGTTCCAATTTCATTGTGCGTTGAGTCTGTAATCGAATCAGAATTGAGAAACGTCAATAGCAGACATGATGGCTAAATTATACTTCCTCCTGCTCTGTATCATCATTGAATCGTGTCTATGTCAAGCAAATGATGACTGCTCAGATTTGGACAAGGAGCAGATATGTGACGATGACGATGGGTGGCCTTTGACGGTGGTATGCGATGGAGGAAAATGGTGCCAAGTTCCGGGCTTCGTCGCTTTCCTGCTGTTCCTGCCGGGAATATTCGTCATACTCTTAATCCTGCTTGGCTTCGTAGCCGTTGTCTACTTGTGTTGTTTGAGGAGGTGCTGCAAGATTCGTCGCATCTTTGGCAATTGGGGCAAATCGAAGGACGAAAAGTCGTCTTCGGCACAAGAGCTGCGTGAACTCATTTCAGAGAGAGATCGGGAATCGTCGCAATTAGCAAGAAGGACGTGGATACAACGCCAGACTCGAGCATTCGAACATGAGAGAGAGCAGGTACGTGACGCGACAGCTGCCAAAAATTTGCGAGAAGATAACACAAAACCTCATGACAAGCCTCCTCTGGGCGAGTACTACTGGCCGGAAACGTACCAGGACCAGAAGTGCGAAGAATTCCAAAAACGGCAGCCGACCGATCAAGTCAGCAAAGAAGGTCACACATCGGGCAGAGCGCGGGAAGAGAAACGAAGTGGTAAATATGTCCACTTCGATAACTCAGAACCTTCGCAGCACGTCTACGAACAAATCCAGAACGTCGGCCGAGTGGACGACAGACACAAGACTGCTTCCCAGACAATCCCAAAGCACCCTCGACATGACCAATACCTCGGCACGAGCTCGAACATCGGAAGGAAGGGCACTGCTCGAATGGACGACAGACAGAAAACTGGTACCCAGACAATCCCAAGACGACCTCCTCAAGACGACTATTACGTCGACATGACATGACAGAGTCAGGGCACAACTTCCGATCGACCGCAGGCCAGCGACAGAACACCACCGGACATGGTCCTGAAGGGAGCACACCTCTTGTCGACGAAATTCCATATTAAATTGCAAACCTAAATACAGACGTTCTCGGTGACCTTCTGGGCCTGGACGGCAGTCGTGAAGCTCCTGGCCAGGTGAATGACACGCATTTTGACGCCATCGAGTTGTCAGTGTACTGGTCCAAATCGATGATGACCGCCTGCGAACGGGACGAAGAGCATCTCGGTGACATTGCTGGATTCCCGGAAGTCGATGACGGTCGGTTTGCAGTAGTCCAGAGCTGGAGCAGGCATGGTCGAGTTAGATAACAATTAGAGTCGATCCGGACATTTAATAATCGAATGACCGCATCGATGCTCGATGTATTGGTATCGGACTAACAATCAGTTTAATTGCTCTGGACTCGACTCAATTGATCCCCGTTATTTAGTCTCGCTAATCGCGTCCTGTTCCTCACTCATGTCTTCATCGTCCTCGTCGTCCTCATCGTCCTCATCGTCTTCGTCGTCGACACTGGAAAGTAAGTGCCAGTCGTGCCATGGAGAGTCGTTCTCGCAGCATCTCCACTACGGGTTGGTCTGCACCGACTGTGGAACTGTCACCCAGCAGGACCTTTTCGCCGACGACCCGCTGCAGATGTTGACAAACAACACCCACCGACGATTTCTCGGCTTCCAAGTGCCCAACAGGTTCAAGAGCCTGATGCTGGGTGATCAGATGAGCTCGAGTAAGAGGATGGCGATCAAACGAGCCGAGGAACTCGCGACGTGGTGCTTGAAGAAGCCCGAAATGCGACAGTTGTTCGACGAGATGTACGGGAAGGTGCTCGATCATGCGGACTTCCACAGAGCTCAACAGGACAAGAAGCAGGTCCTGGCCGCTGTCTGCGTGTACATCATCATGTCCAATCACGAGATACCTGTCACGATCGCCGCGCTCTGTGCCAATCTCGGCGCTAAGATGATCGACTTCGGGCGCGCTCTCAACCAGGTCCGTCGCGCGTTTCCCGACATCGTCAAGCAGTCATGTCCCGTCGATGCACTCGTGCCCATAGTGCTGCGAATGTACCAATTCGAGGAGGTGGCCGCGGATGAGCGTCAAGAGATTATGAAGCGGTATGCGCAAAAGAAGGTCCAGTTTGAGTTCCAGAACGATGGGATCAACGAGCGGGAGGAGGTCGAGAAGCGAGTCAAGACATTCATCGACTGGCAACGGAAATTGGCGCGACTCTACCCGCATGACACGCAGGCCGTCGAGGGTGTGGATCCTCTACGTCTGATCGAGGCGGCCGCGTTCTGGGCTTGGAAGTCGGTCGCGGCGTGTCACAAAACGCCCATCGACCCATGGACCAAACCGACGCCCCGAGCAAAAGTCACGTACAAGCAATTCTGCCACATATTCGACATGGACGAGAACGCGACCATTGCTCATCGAATCAACGACCTGTTGCGCACGTTTTTGAAGATGGCATCGAATGTTCCCATGCTCGCTCCACCATTCAAGACCAATCACGATAATATCGCGATATTCATTTGCGATCTAATCAAGTGGCAGGAGAATATATTCGATCTTCTAATGAAGAATCTGCAGACTGCCGGCGACTCGCCGACCAGCAGTGGTTCGCGTAAAGGACCAGCGAATAATTTATCACCAACCGCGTTTGGCACCTGGAATTATTTCAAAATGGAAACTGTTGAGAACGTTGATCTGGAAATCGATGACAGCGAGATCGCAGAATACTTGCGTACACCACAACAGGTTGAAATGATGGTCAAGTTGCGCAAGGCTATCAATGTGGACTAATGGCGATTAATGCGTGCGATCAACTTTGATGCCAACAATTAGTCAGTACACATCGATTAAAATCTGTCTAGTCCAGATGGCCAACGATTTACTAATACCAAAACATTGATGTGTTTTCAGCGAAGTGATGAGCGTATTGCTGGTATAAAACTGCAGGAAACTGAATTTTCTGTAAGCTACGAACTGTGTCATCCATAAGTAGTCGGATGTTCAGGACAAGAGCGACTCTTCTCGAACCAACGATCGATGCAGCGCTTGTGGTAGATGCACAGACACGGCAGTCGCGCGATCGTGTTGCCTCCTTCCATGTCCTCCAGACATATGACACACTCACCTCTGTTCCTATTCAATTCTTCCACTGAGTATATGAGCGATGTCGATGAAACGCAGCCGACGATGTGCGAATCGAACTCCTTCTCGTGAATGCCCTTCCAACAAATGGGACACTCGACTCTACGTTCAATTATCTTGTGTCTCGCATCTTCTTCAATTTCCAGATGGGTCGTTTCAATGGAGGTTGCTTGTGTCGTGAGTGCCGTCGACTCGACTCCGACCAGTGCCACCGGTTGACAACTCGCTTGAGAAGACACCACTCGTTCATCAAGTTGTTCCACGATTGTCGCAGTTACGGTTTCAGGCTCCGCGATGGTAACGCCCGCGAAGCAATTACAGTTCTTGGCCAGTAGGACAACGCAAACGACCACAGCTGCGACCAGCGCGATGAACGCGGTCACGATGAACGCTACCATGAAGATCAGTGTGAATGACATCGTCAAAGTGGAAGTTGTGATTTGGTCATGCAGAAGAGAGGAGAGGATTCCTTCGTATTGTTGGCAACAATGACACTTCGCCAAATTCTCTTGACGCAGAAATCGCACTGAGATCGTTCCTCGTCTTACCAACTTCTTCGGGCACCATCTTGTCAGTCAACTTCTCAATTTCCTGGTCTTTCTAATAATTCGGTGCAACTGCCACTCAATCTCGTTCTCAATTAATTGTTTACGTGTTCGTTGGTCGTGATCACCAGTTCGTGGTACAGGATCCATCTGGACTTCTCGAACAGGAACCAATTTCAATTAATGACCACAGTTTGCTATCCCTTCACAGTTAGCCGATAATCGATGCGGATCGACTTGATTGCCACAAATCGAATCAGTAAATTGAGCGACCATCGTTCGCTGTGCTCTTTTTCACCACTCGATTGGCCAAATCATTTGCATCGAGCTCGATGTCGTTGTCGGTCTGTAATATCCACAAATGGCTGGAAGAGAGAAATAATGTTGAAAATGCACGTCGACGAGCACCTTGCACTTATTGATGTCGATGAGCCTCGGATGGCAGATCAGTCATGGAGAGAGGACGACATTTGGTAGTTCATCGGAAGGCCGACATGAAACAGGAGACATCGAAGCACATCTGGATCTGGATCAGCGCAATTTTGCCACCGATGTGCCACTCGGCTAATCGTCGTGAAGGCGATTCTCTCTGTAATGCGATCATACCTAATCAATGCACGAGAAACGCACAAACAGCACCAAGAGACACATGAATTGATTATATACCTGATCGATTTGTTTCTGAGTTGTGTAGACTTCGATCTTCTAGTTGACAGCATGTTTTGGTGGGTTCTCAGCTTGCGTCATGAACAGATGACAACAATCATTGACAGCATGATCTGTGATCAATGAACTCACATTTTGCATCCATCCAAGCCGTGTACGCTACTTGTTCATGCCGAAAATCAGACAAAATCGTCGGACGAGGTCCACGTCTTCGTTGTCAACATTCTAAATTACGCACTTAAGCATGTGCAAAAGGCAAAATTTGCCAGGGTCCAGACTGGTCTTGAACCTGGACCGACTTGTTAGATCTCATAAACGTCATGCGCTCTACCAACTGGGCCACGGGCATAGCATTGAGGAAATCCGCGCATAGAATGATTGGCTGGTTGACTCTTTTTGTGATTCAGCGCCAAATTCAAATAGATTTAAAACTACACACCGGATTCTGAATTGGCTTCAAATTTTAAAATAGCGCATCGATTATTACTGTGAATCATGCAATACATATGCGCCACGAGTCAATTATTATACAGCAACACAACAGACACGAATATCCGCTCTCGGTCCACTGACTGTAAACGTTGACTAGCATCAGGTACGAAAACGTTCTTGCGCGCTGTGTCAATCAGCAGGTGCTGACCGCTTTTTGCGTCTACATCATCATGTCGAACCACGGTCGCCGAACTTTGTCAATCTCAGCGCTAAAATGATCGAGTTCGGCCGCACTCTGAACCAGATCCGTTGCGCGTTTCCCGACATGAAGCAGTCATGTTCCATCGATGAACTCGTGCCAATAGTGCTGCGAATGTACCAATTCGAGGAGGTGGCAGCGGATGAGCGTCAAGAGATTATGAAGCGGTAATCGCAAAAGAAGTTTCAATTCCAGAACGACGAGATCAACGAGCGGGAAGATATCGAGAAGCGAGTCAAGACATTCATCGAATTAAGTTGCGTATATGCCCTTTAATTACAGACACCATCTCACCGTAATTAATTGTTGTTGACCAAAATGTTTAACGATAATCGCAATTCTCATGTGTTCGGGAGGTTTTCCATGAGCCGAGCAACTTGGTGCAAATGTGTGAAAATTAACAAACCCTGTAATTAACAAAACCCTGTAATTAGTGCTCGCGCTTATCGATGGCTGGAACAGCTCAATTTGTGTGTACATGAAGTGCAGCCTGATGTTCACTGTTCGGTCATTATTGCGGCCGACAAAATCGTGATAAAGTCTTTAATGAGGCTCGATTCGAAGATTTTCATTCGCGCGACATTAGCGTTGAAGATGGGCAGACATAAAATAAATTTGTGCTGGCATTTCTTAGACCATTATTGATACCAGATGCACGATGAGACAAGCACAAGTGTAAGATTCGCCAAGAGAAGGACTTGTCATGAGACTACACTCATGACCAGACTTTATTGCACATCTCCACTAATCACAAATTCAAACGCGATCATGATTCGTGCATCACTTACTCAAACCGACATCGTTATGCTGATGACGGCACACAAGTAAGGCAACGATATGAATCTCTCAGTCAGAAAGCAATGGGTGTGGTGTAAACGAATAGCGAATTCATAATTCAAATCAAAATTCAATTAGATTCATTCCGGCCGGAGAGAGGATCAAGCGAGTGAAGCATCTCCGATGCTGGATCTCGTTCGGATCTCGTTCGGATCTCGTTCTCTGGTGGTGGAAGGCGGGTCCAGAGTGTTGATGCGAGTTATGCTCTCTCCGATCACATTACCACCACAATAAATCAAATGTCTGATGATGCACATATCCGGAAATGTTAGGCGATGTTTCCAGCGAGACGGAAACATTTTCCTAATGCACGCCACCACCATTCAGAGTACTGGTACTGGAATTTTGATGGTGATCGCTCGTGGACCGCATTGGATACTTGGATGTGCCGTTCGTGGTTGTTCGTTTTATATAGGTGCGAGTTTTGTTGGCGATTCTTCCTCTTTGACAGAGCGACTTCTGGACGAGTCTAACTCATGTTCGCTTAGATGCCGGCAGATAATAAGCGAATTACTACTTTCGTATGTGTGCCCGTTTTGTTCGACATTTACCCTGTCTATCAGAGCGATGGCAAACCTACAATCTTCAGTTCTTGCTTGTTAAGGTGTGAGAGATGACAAGACAGGTGAGAGAGAGCCTGTCAAACAGTCATCGCCCTGGGTGGCCCCAAATGGCGATCACAACACGCGCGCAAACTGAGACCTGGGATCGCTTTCATTAAATATTTGACCTCAAGAAATGTGGATATGAAATGCCGCTAATCACTAATCACATGCGCGAGTGTTCTGTCTGTCTGGCTGTCTGTCAGGCTGTGGAAGTGAAAAGATTTGGCGAGCCGCTTAATAATTTCGTTCTCAACGAGCCACATCGCCACAAATATGCATGACAGCGTTTGACGAGTGGAGTGAAATGATTTGGAGAGCCGCGTTTGATGAGCGCGCTCCAAATGTGCGAACTGATCCAAAATTAGAACGATTACCGAGTTTGGAAATCAATTTGAAACGACCCATTGATTGCATGATTAATGAGTGATTTGCTGGCAGTGCGGCCCGCGCAAAGGCTCCCTCCTTGGGTGACTTGCGCCGAAATGCATTCCCGTTGCCGTGTTCACTCTCCCTTCTTACTTCTCCTTACCAAATGTCTAACATCTGTTTGCAAATGCTTAACGCCTGTCAATCAAAGTCGAAGTTTCACGCGTTGTGGCGCGATGCCGATGCCCAACCTGATGGTTTCGGTGTGATTCGAGCACTCTCCTCTCTTCGCCGTCGACACCGTCGAAGAGTGGGGGAATGCGTCAAGAGTAAAGCGCTGACCAAACGGTTTCGAAGCGCATACAAGGGCGAAGAATCAGACAATGAGGCGAAATTAGACGTTTGCTGAGCGTGAAATAACAGCAAACGGCGATTAAGTTTGGCGCGTTGATGAAGGAAGGCGAAGAGAGCGATCGATGAGCGTTAATTTGGTGAGTCGACGAACAATTGGCGATCGGATGAGAGCATGGCATCATTACAGACGCAGACACGTTTGCGATCATCTCATCGTCGATGTGATGACCATGATCACTGGCAGCATCGTCTAGCATCCTCGCACCATCATCTGGTCTGATCTGCAGCACTCGCACGCGATCAACTTTCCTCGACCCTATCATTACGACGGCGAGAGAGCGAGAAGTGGGAGTCGACAAAGTTAACACAATTTTATTGTTATTTGTTATCTATGTATTGTTGTAGCTGTGTTCAGCTTAATCAAACTGTTCACTGTGTTTGCCGATGCTGATGATAGTGAGAGAGACGAGTTCCCGATCGAATCGTTCGACGTGCCTTCGATGAGTGCCGGCATCGGACTTCGAATGGTCGCCGTCGATGTCGGACCCACGCCTGTATTCAGCTGGCGCAGTCTTGAAGCGCTGCAAATCACAGGGAAGAGACAAGAGAATAATACAACATCATTAGTTGGATGCTGTTCCTGGGCCGAGATCCTTTGCCGAAGACATTATCAGAGTTGTGGCAGCTGCTGCGAAAGCAGTGATTCACTAAGAGAGTGGTGAAGACTCTTCAGTGAAGACTGAAGAGTGAAGATTTGCCAATGACCTTGCCTAATAGGTTTTTTAAATTCTTAAACATGTAATTTACACTTCGGTGAAAACTAACATAGCCGAGAGGCTCGCGCGGTCGTCGATATTGAAGCCTCGAGTATTCAGTTTGCAGTGGCCTCAGTTGGCCTCAGTTCTGCAGGAGCCATCAGAATGATGGTTGGGGCAGTTCGGGCGAAGGGTTCGCAAGTCTGGACCAGTATTAGCGTCAAATTTGGCTTTAACCTGAGCAGTCCGGCCTCGATTCTAGCTTTGGCTCTGACTCGGCTTCTGATTTTCATTACACGTTCTGTGCCACTGCTGTTCAGTTGTTATGCTAATAAGATAATGTTGTGGTGGGAAAAGTTATATTTGCGAGCGCTTTGTATCGGTGACAATCAGTTCGCGGCTCCCTGGCTTGTCATTCACTAAAGTCTGCCCAGAATGTCACTCATAGACGCGACTCAAGTCGAACCAGCGATCGGCCGGTCGCTCATCGCCGAGCAGCCCGCAGTAATGCCGCTATTATGCTCGGCCGACCGGCATAATAGCATTAAAAGTCACTCGCACAGTTCCACAATCAAAACAGCCACCAATAACAGTTTGCCTAAGCTCATTTTATACCATTTCTGCTTAGCAGATGACGAGATTAGCGATTTGATTCGAGCCGATCCAATCTCTAATCTGATAGTGATACGTACTGGCGAAGTCGACCAACTGACATGAGAAATCGAAATAACAACAACAATGCATAGGCACTGAAATATGTCAAACTGCCGAGTATTTGAAATGCGTACAGATTTGTATCTCATAGAGGTATCACTCAAGATTATGTTCCTGCCCTGTTCATGTCGGTGACTGTCCACCAAGATCGCAAAAGCAATTCACAAATGTGGCGTCGTTTGTCGCGAAGAAAATACATTTCTGACAGTTACACTTTGAATCAGTTTCCTGAGAACAATTAGACGACGAGCCCGGGAAAAGCGGACGGCCGCCTCTGTTTGGCCTCGCAGTCCGCATCAGTCCATTCATTATGAATCCATATTTATTCAAGCCCTGTAATTGCATATCAGATTGACAGCACCGTCATGAGCTGTTGTCGCGTAGGGAGTGTGACCGAGACAGAGTACGTGCGATTAAATCCGATTAAATTGCCGTTTGGCGCAGAATACACGACGCTGGTGTCGATTGCTGAAGACATTTTAATGATATGCACTCCCATTCGGCGCGATGGCGATGGAAAAGTAATTGAAAATGGAACATATAACATGTAACATGTAACATTCTAGCTGAGCACAGGCATTGTTTGAATTATCGAAGCCACCCTGAGATCGAGATCGTGAATATCTCGCATTTGCAATTCGCTTTCCTCGTTTCCTAGCTCTGAATAGCGAATTACGATTATCGCACGCCGAGCGACCACCTCAGTCTTGTTATATCGCCATCATGGTTATAAATCTTGGCACTGTATTCTCGTGTGAGGTAATCTCATTAGCGTACCTAAATAACCTCCCGTATTGGCTGCGCTCGCAGCACGAATTCACTTTCTCAGTGTCCATCTCGATGGTAATTACGTTGATAACGAGGGATAAATGACGGCGAACGCAACATTTGACCTTCCCGGCATGAGGTAACGACGAGATTTCCGCGGGATTATCTATTTCTCGGTCGTCATTTGCTCGCAAAACCAAAACGAAGTGATAGTGATTAGAAAAATTGGCATAATGAAATAGAAAAGCAAATATTTGAAGGCGGTGGCTTGAATGGAAAGCATGCTGAGAGAGAGAATTGAGAATGGTGGTGATGGGCCATCACTGATGGGCCATCACTGATGGGCCATCACTGATGGCATGTTAACGATAGACGTGAGACGAAACGTGGCAAACGTGCACCGCGTTCACACCTCACACCTCACACCTGCATTTCCAACTCTCCTCGTCTCCCATCACCTGTTCTATTATCCTTAAAATTGTTTTTCTCCGAGATCCCAGCGGAGATACAAGCGGCAGAATTGTGCCACTGATGAAGATCGACAACGCTATTTATTTACAGCTCGCATAATCACCAGTTAAACAACAATCAGTGCGAGTCATTCTCATCATCCGTCTCCATTCATCTTACCTCTTCTCCAGTTGCTGATGCTGGCTTCTGATTTGCATGCGATTCACGTGTACCGGAATCGGGACGTGGATTTTGTGGCCCGCATTCTGATTGTGATTCTGTCCCAGGCTCTGTCCAGACACTCGCTGCCCCTTGACACGTTTCCACTTAGCCCTTCTATTCTGAAACCAAATTTTCACCTGAGATTCCGACAGCGAGAGAACGTGGGCCAAGTGAGCTCGTTCTGTCAGCGATAAATACTTCTTCAGGAGGAGACAAGAACGCAAATTAATCAGATACATAACTACAGAAAATCTGTATATCGAACCTTTAAGTGAAATTCTCGCTCGAGCTCCAGGAGCTGTTCCGACGTGAACGCGGTTCTTCTTCGTCGCGGATGCTGCTGGTTCGAATCCTTGTCTTTGCCATCTTTACCTTGTTCATCATCTTCTTGATCGTTTTCTTGTTCTTTCGATTTCCTGTCATCGCGCTTTCCGCACTGTGGACTAGATGCGTGGTTGATCAACGGACTAGTAATTGGCTGTTTGATTAACTCGTGCATTCTTTGTTGGTGAAGATGGGAACTGTCACGGCTGCTGCTACTGTCAGGGCCTTCACCAAAGTCATCGTGAGGCAGATTCGGATTCAGATTGTCAGGAGCGCGTTGAGATGGAGCACAGCCTAAAATGTGAGTGATGGGAATGTGTTTAAGCTTAATTTAGTGTGAACGACGACATGCATTCGCGGGTTGTCAAATGCAGAGGTCTTTCACCAGCAGTCGAGTCGAGTTTGTGGTAAATTCTTGGAAAGTTCGGGTACAGAGAAGGAGAGGGTGGAGAGCGAAGAGGCTTGGTCAGGAGAAGTGAGAGACGGCAAACACGGCAAGCAATTACTATTAGCATAGTGAAAACATTATTTGTAAAGCAGACCACGACCAATGTCACAATTTGCGACTCGCAAATGTTCCCTTTGAGTCTTGCCGCCTTGTTAACGCGACCCGCACAAATGGCCATATATATACTTGCGTGCTTCTCATTCAACTGCGACCACATGCAATTCGCATCGGTTCGCGATTTTTAAGACACTGCAATTTACCGATCCAAGTTGCTTGTAGCCAGCGAACAATCTCTGCCTCTTACCTTGTTCACCACTGGAATCGGGAGACCTCGGCGGTGACCATATCCGGAACGGCTTCGGCATTGTCATGTAAGGTGGAAAGAGGACACAGAACGGAAACATGCTCGCCATAGATGATGGTGACGAGGGATTCAGACCAGATGGAAATGCTGCCGGTGAAACGGCGTTGGCGAAAAAATGATTCAGCAAATCCATGTTACTGGCCGCTGGCAGAGCACCGATCGAGGAAGACGCGAACGCGGCTTGCCGCTGATTCTGATCGTTGATCAAATTGTCGATCGAGAAGTACTCTCGCCGCCACATTCCAACCACTTCCAATCACTTCCGAACAGATTCGCGACTTGTGCAGAACTGATCCGCGGCTAGTTCGCGCGGTGATACTTCTGGTAGAAGTCTTTGGAGGAGCGATGGTACGAGGAGGAGCTGCTGATGGTGAGGGGAGGTGATTGGCTTGTAGATGTGGAGACTGCTCACAGAATGATGTGAGGTGCGAAAGGGAGACCGAGGAGACGACGGGCGCACATCTGAGGATTAACAAGTCGGTTTGCTTTCTAATCTCACGCAATTAGCGAATCTCGTTATCGATACGCGGCCTCAGTGAGATGAGATTGACACGAGCAGGTTCATGAAGACAGGCAACGAGCCGAGTGCGGAGTTCGGAGTTGGTTTCGATTGCCAGACCGATGAGAGGAGAGTGAGCGCAAGCCTATAATTTTCGCGTTTTCGGCTATCATTTACATCGATTCATCATAATTAAATGAGAATCGTGGCGATTGCCGACCCCCTAGCGTTACAATCACGCCGACCAATTGGCACCCCTTCCATTTACAGTTCACAGTTCACGCGGGGCAGAGTCAGAGTCAGAGGCAATCTTCATCGTCGGTTGAATAGTCGAAAACTGAGAGAGATGCCGAGATGTGATAAGAATAGTTGATCCGTCCCTGTAATTACATTTTCTCACCTGCGCGCCTTGACCATTATGTAAATCTTCAGTTTTCCAGACAGTGCCTGAATTGCTTGTTTCGCACCCTCTGCTTTGCGGTTTCCCGTACAAATCCTATACAAACACGTCCCAGGACACCGACCAAACAACTCAAATGCCACATTCACCGAGAAGATTAACTGCTCAACGACATTCATCACTCCAAACATTCTCGTGTCGAGTTCGCCCATCGCGCTGTTCAGGTGTTCGTTTAGCGCTTCCCTGTCTAAGTAACAGGAAAGGTGCAATTAAATTCATTTGCTGACAGCATATTTAGTGTCAAATTCATGTAAAATCACCATGATAGTGCTGTAAGCATGAGAGAGGATGGTGATTGTCGAGGGAAAGCCATCAGGACCGTGTCTAAACCACAGATGGATGTGATGGTGTTGAGGCACCATCGTAATTAGTTTGGACGATTTCCTCTCGCAAATTGCAATTAACTTGCCCGATTGGTACATCCATAGTCATTAATCTTGGTGAAGTTTGAGAAAAGCGGAATCTTGAATGGCATTTTCGGGTTAGTTTTCTTCTTCTTCTTCCTTCACGCTTATTAATAAGCCATCTGACTTGATATTTCGATAGCCGAATGATGATGATGGCTATGCGAGTGGATTCTCCACTGCAATTAAATGCTTATGCAGAATTTATCGACAAGTCTATAATTTCGATGGCAACCGAATTAAATGGAGATCGAGTACGTCGAGTTTGATTCAATTTTCGTGAGGCGAACAAGATGTATTGGTGGCGAAATTCGGGAATTGCAGAGTGGAGAGAGGAATCAGTAATCAGTCGAACATCGCCCAATTGATTTGCATAAAATGATGCATTGCGTGGTTGTTCTGCTCTTCGTTGAGTTGTTCTGTTCCCGATTTCTCTATTTTATGTTCCCGAAGAGCGTTTCGCGACGAGTCGGTTCAACTTTCATGTCTCCCAAGTTCTATTCCGACCGCTGCAGATTCCGTGCTAAAATTCGAGCGGTAAGATTTTCGCCTCGGAGAATTTCGTCAAATTAACGATGATTAGAGCGAGTTTCTGCAAAATTGCTCATGAATGTATGCTCCGAACGCAATCATTAAAATCGCATTCATTATGGTGAGCACTGCGGAATGTCGGGATCGCTAATTTCTGAGGAAAACTCGTCTCCTGATCAACTTGATAAACGTCTTGGCGCTGATCGTGCCAGATTAATAGTTGCCCGAACTTTACGCATACGATGACAGGTTCGCTGCAATCAGATCGCGATTAAAGTCTACAAATATGTGCGAGGTGAGTTATCATGAAGAAGTGATCTGCACGAATTTACACTTCGGTGCATGCTCATCACAAGTCATGTTATACAAAGGTGCTAATTTCCTAAATAGAAATGAATTATTTATTTCAGTTGCGTTTAGTCAGCATACAGTTCATGAGCACTTTTCTGGTTCGTTGGAAATCGCAGATGAATACGAATGTGGATGTAACAATCACGAATATTGTTATTTCTGTCAACGAAAGTGAAAGTTCAGTTATCTTAGTTTACAAGAGGGCATAAAATTTTAATTTCACACCATTGTAACTAGTCGGATATTTTTTGGTATAGCGCTGGTTTAGATGCCAGTGACCGATCTTGCGAGGTTATATATATATAAATCAATTAATCAACAGAGAAGCAAATACACTGTTCGAATAATCACACCAATTGTAAATCGTAAATGCTGTGTTGATTTAATAAACAAGCAATGTGAATTGCTGACTTAAATATCGATTAGTTACGAGGGAACCTTCTCATCTGTCAATGGCCGATTTTGATAAAATTTGGTACATATACTAAGTTGAAGGTCCTAACTACGAATATAATTATAACTTTTCCCCAATCGCAAAAATAGACTGTTAAATTTATTTATCCTTTCGCTTTTCTTTGTTAGCTTGCATTGCTGTTTTATACTACAATGGAACCTTGCGACCTGTCCAACTCCGATTTTGACAAAAATTGCTAAGCAAGTAGTCTGAATCGAGTTATGAAAACATATCGAAAAATTTTTTGCGCAATTTCATAGGTTGGCGAAATATTAAATATGAAAGTTTCCACTCTCCATGTATTCC
>JAGGCA010000129.1:1033-12283 GCA_022876805.1 Osperalycus tenerphagus | reverse complement strand
CTCTAAGAGTAATCGGGATTCGGACAAGACTTTTTGCCGCGATAGTACGTAGAGTTGGCAAGGAATTGTTCAATTACTCAAATCAGTGCTAACTGAACATGACGATGGAGGCGATCGCGATGCGATTGGCGTCCTGGTGAAGAGCCCATGATGGTCACCACTGTTGAATGAGTTAGCGATCATCAAAATTCCGTCCAGGTTGGCACTCTCGCCGCTACTCGTACTGGCAAACTCATCACAGTCAACGAATGGCGCGTACAATTCGTTATTGTGGTACACTTCAAGTGCTGCTTCTGTATCTGTAATTAACAGAGAAGGATCCGAATTTGTCAAATTCGATCGTAATTGAAGTGGCAAAGTAGACTCACATCGATCGTATCGAGGTAGATGCATGGGCATGGGTGGCAAACGACCGTTTGCGAAGTGCTTGGCCATCGTGGCACAACCATGGTCGCTCATGTCTCCGTCGGACTCCTTCCTCCATCGATCAGAATGCCCATAACCGTTACGTGAAACAGGCGACTCGTGACCGAAACGAGACATCAATTTGTACACTTCCTCTGACGTGCCCGGTGCGGGAACCATTTCGCTGAATTGATGCCGCTCATCGTAATGATGATAAGCGTCTTCACTACGGCAGTACGGCGGACAGCTCTGAACGCATTTTCCATGTGCTCTGGGAGGTACCACATCCAAAGTATACACGAGTCGCCCGCCATCCACATAATCTCTTGGCACTGTCGACGGCGGATCACGTGCTAGAGTGTCCTGGAACCCATTTGTGACCGATCGCATTTGGTCCTCGGCAGCAACGGCATGCATCTGGACGTGGACGGATGGAGACTGACGAAGACAATAGACATCCGTATCTACCGGTGATGTCAAACCGTTGGCAGTGCACTGCATAGATTCGAACGTGCCATCAATGATACTGTTGCTGTTCATGTTCAAAACGGCTCGAAAGTTGTTTGCCACACCACAGAATTCATTATCTGCCAGAAATGATGAGACAGACACGTAAGAAGCCATCAAAACTGGCATTCTACCACTTCTGCTTCTTCTTCCCCTACCTGGTGCCAGTGGAGTTCGATCATCGAACGGCATTGCGCTCTGCGGGATGTCCGCCAATCGTGCCATCCCAATTGCGTTGGCATTCGCATTTCCATTGACGAACGGCAGAGGTGAACCATCAACATCAACTTTGACTTCCCTTCCTCCTTTGTAGCCTCTTTTGCGCTGTTTACGTCGCCGAGGTTTGTATTTGTAGTCGGGATCTAATTAATTTAGAAGCATTTGAGTTGGCTTTCAATGCAAATTGTCTGCATCATTGATTCATCATTACAGTCGTGCATATGTTGCATTCGAAGTCGTTCTGCCTCTTCGACGAACGGCTTCTTCTCCTGAGCCGTCAAACTTTTCCATAGTTTGCCTGTGGATCAGTATGGAGACGAATTTAGACACTAGCTTCACTAACTGCGAATTCTCCGTTGTTAAAGGCTAAGCCAATTGCTATGCATTAATTAATTAATTAAAGTCTAATCGCAATGATTTGATCATCCGTCATCGTCATCTCGTCACTCACCCAGCATCTTGCTCAACTCAGCGTTATGTAGTTCGGGATTCTCATCGGCCAGTCGTTTTCGTTCGGTTTTCGCCCAGACCATGAACGCGTTCATCGGCCGACGGATTCGTTGACTAGTGGTCACATCGAAGTCGGTTCGCGCTTCGGCAACATTAAATTTATGGCAGTCACCGAAGTTGTTTGGCACGCACTGGTCGTGCCACAGAGGACTGTGACTTTGTATGGCCAGCAAATCACCTATGTCTGCCTGGTCCGGCATATAACTGAACTCGTAGTGGTTAATTGCGAGTGGTGGTGTCCAATCACCAGACCATGCAACAGGAAAAGGAACAGGGCCGCGTTGGTCGTACATCCTGTCGACGGCACAGTTCTCAGGGTTGATCGTCGCTTTTTGATGCGGCATCACCTCGCGACTCTGACTTATAACGTTTCACTTTTGTCGGTCACAGAGCCACAACTCCCGTCGTCGTCAGTCGGGATCAGTTGACCAAGTGCGCTTCTCCAGACATTGAATAGCGAAATGGTGACTGCAAGCAACACGCCTAAAGAATGCGGTGGTGAACCAATCGCATAACCTGTTAAGAGACCGTCAGCAGGTTCGCCTCGATGGCGCAGCAATAACGCACTGATTTGCTGAAGCTCTTCTAATTACACGATTGCTCGCCTGCTGCTGTTCACAGTTGTCGATATGGCGATCGTCATGATCAGAGCCTATCACCGATTGCTGATTGCCATCATCACCACGCCATTGTCTCCCTCGACGAGTGCCGTCCAAAGAGCACGACAAACATGTAGACGAAAAAAAGTATCTCGATCTCGCTCTCGATCCCAATTACGTCCTCGATAAACGAAACAATTAAACTGTTTGCTTTAATACTCCAATCGATAATAGCAATTGTATTACAATCAAAAGAACGGATTAGAAAACCTGTGTCGCCAATAATGAGCTCCAAGTGTGTTCACCAAAACTTAATCAAGTCGAGATTGTTATGAAGACTTGGGGAAAAAATATCTTCGTTACGTTATGCTGATGCAATACACTCATCAATCGAGACTTTTGCTGACTTGCTGTTCCACCTGGCCAGCGATCAGGTCCATCATCGAGATAACGAACTCTTCTGGCACATGGTCGGCTCTCCTTGTCCGGCCTCTCCTCTTCTCGCATCATGCATATCCCATCTCGTATCTCAATCGTCTTCTTGGTCTCTCTGCTTCACTCTCTTCAAACCTTCCAGATAATGAGGTCGAGGTTGAGAGTTGAAGCTCTCGCGCAAATGCTGTCAAAAGTTATTCGATGATCAATCATCATTTGTGGCGTTTTCAACTTGTTGCGATCATGCTTTGTGCAGTAATGGAGCGTATATTGCAGTGAGCTTACAATGATTAACACGAACGCATTTAATGAAGAGTTCTACGCATTTCGACAGATCGAAGGCTGGTGCCGAGAAGAACGGCATCGATCTCGAGCCAGAGGTAGAGGCGAGGTGAAGACGAACCGTGGTGGTGGTAGTGATGAAGACGAAATCGTAAAACGCAAGCAAACTCTACCAACAACATTAATATAGATTATTTTGCTGTATAATAACAGTTCATCTTTTCATGTTCGGGTAGCGATGCGAATAAAAGTTAGTGCAATAAAAATGCGAAGCCGTTTAAAAAAAAATTCCACTCCAACAACGCTAAGAATAAAGTGCTCAAGACGTTCGCCTGGTTTATGGCTTTGTGTGTATTTCATCGAGCATATCAAGTTGAAACTGCAGTGTGTCATTAAATCACACTGTGATTAACGGTGCAGTTAATGATTGGCGCGCCATTAACAAGTGAGAAGAATTCGAGAGTCGATTTCCTGCCGTGATGGGCAGCGTTTGCTTGCCAGGTGACCCTGGTCGCAGAACTGATACTGACTGACTCGCTTGTGTCCATTGTGGAATTGTGTAGTGTGTGTGAAGTGTCAATGGTAAGGTGATGATGATGTTCCATGCGATTCGCAAAGAATGCGAATCGGAACAATTTGCCTGTCTCAATAGCATTTCACACAGTCAAACTTGCAGCAGAATAGCGGTGGTGCTGAATGCACATAAAATAATCATCGAGTGCCGCATTTGCAGCATTCTTATTTTCATTCTGATTCTGATTGTGTGGTTCTGGCTCGTTTTGCTCGCGTCGATTGACGAATGCTCACGTCACCATTCACCATCCACCCTCAATTGAGCACGAAATCATTGCCGAATGCCGAGCTTCGATGCCATGCCAGGCATTTCGCTTCGCTTTGGTTTTTCCATCTCACATTCGAGTGCATTCGCATTTCAATGGTATTTGGTCGATTGTTACCGAGGTGGATCTCGTGATTCGTCGTGTATCCTACTTCGAAGCGTGTAATTAAGCATGATTGTGGAAGAGCTCGACGTGCGTATCACCGATTTACGGAAACGAGCATCACGTTGCTGTAATTACAATAATTCGACAACGATGCCGAAGTGAACACTGAACAACGAACATCGAGCACTGAGCACCACAGCTCGATGGAGATGGAGATGGTGCACCGCAATCGCAATCAAATGCCAAATTTGATCTGCTGTCAAGGATTAAATAATCGCTTCTCTTACCTACTTTGCTCGATGATGTATCTCGTTGCCAGTATGTCTCTGATCGTGCCTGAATCCTAACCCTCACCTAAACCGAAATCTGATCTCTTCCTGAACGTACTCTTCTGAGATAAACGGAACGCCGAGTGAGAACCACAAAACATTTCGTTTCTCTTTGTCCTGGTTTCTGTAACTCGTTTCTGCGCTTCACGATTCGTTTGGTGGCCTTCGATGGTATTTAGACGAGAGAGATTTCGATTAAATCCATCGATGACGAAGAAGGACATGGAAGGAAGCCGAGACTCGATTTTGCATCATTGAAATACGTTTGTAACTATGACTTCAATCGAATCGTCGGCGCTCAGCTTCTGATTCGGCTCCTCGAATTCGACATGCACTTGATTACCATATTCATGCTTGGTGGCCCGCCAATCGGCTTAAAACATGCAGATTTACGATTGAAATTAATCCTTGTGCATGCGATTATCAGTGCAATTTGCAGGGAAAGCGCGCATTCCTCGTGATCGTCACTCGTTGGCCACCCAATACCGATAGAACGAAACAGCAGCCGAGAGTTATGTATTAGCTGTGTGCACAATTTTGCCGTAATCTACTCCAAATCTGTTCGCCGTTCATCAGCGTTTGGTATTCGCGGCACGAGCAACTTGTTCCCGAAACTAACAAAACGCTCTCCTCATCGGCGCGCAGATCACGTCGGTCTCTGGAATGAAGTGGCGTGCGGGCCATCACCATCACGTCGAATTTTCGTGTGGGCCGATCATGGCAATTGCCGCATTGCCACTTTCGATGCCGATGCATCACCACCGTGCTACTTGCACGACACAATGCTCGACAGGCCACCACTTGACATTCACATTCGCGGTAACTCGATTTATTGACGATTTCAGATTTTCTGTCGGCGACTTCGAAACGCAGACGAGTTTACAAACGTCGAGCAAACGCTGTCATTAAACGCATCCGTTTGCAATATTTCTTCGGATCTGCATGACATGATCGTCTCTCCTTCGCCCTCATCTGGTCGGCCACCATTTCTCATCGAACGAGTTGCTTCTTAAGAACACATTCATTAATGCGCCAGTACAGAAAAGTCGGCTTTGAATCGCTCTCTTGCCGCGCATCTTCTTTTCTTCTGCTTCTAACCGGCTTAGCTGTAAATTTAAAGATTACCGAAAATTAATACAGCGAGTAATGTAATGCGTAGTACGATGAATGAACGCATTGCCGAGATTGGAATTGGAATTGGTATTGGCAATCGCGCGCAATTAGAGATAACGATGGTTGAACAGCTTTGAAACGAGATCACAGACGGTACATCGACGTTGTAATTTGGTCAATTGCTCTCTGATTTGGATGAATATTTTGAGGCAAAGATACACAAACTCGGGTTGACTGTAAATTGCGATTCTCATATTGAATGCAATCGCAGTTTAAGTGAAAGATGGTTAAAAGAGCAACAAGTTAGTTGTCTCTCACCTCGCTTAGTGTGCATTTTTTTGCTCTCCTTCTCGAATTCCAGAAGCCACATCCCGACGTCGGCGCAGCACCACAGAGAGAAGAGAGACGAAACGCCGTCATACATAACTAATGATGACGGTTTATAATACCGTAACGCATTCGGTAGACAGCGTTCGTAATGAATATCAGTAAATGGGTTTCGCTGCCTTCCTTTTTCGTCTCGACTCAGTCTCATCGTCATTTTGCATGTCTTCTAACTCAAGCATATCTCTGTGCCGATCGTAGTCGTCGCAAATTACATGCCTCTTTAATGCCTTCTCGCGCTCACCTTCCACTTGTTTGCCACCATAACGAACTCCTCAACTCTTTCTTTTACCATCCTCGCTCTCAACTGGCTTTATGGTGCAATAACAGCTAAGATGCCAGAGAGCGAGAATTTTTCATCTGCCTCTTGATTATTATTACAAATGATTATAGTCGAGAACGAGATTAGATCGGTGCTGTGTTTTTCTAAACGTTTAAATACTGAAAACGAACTTACTCATTTCACATTGCGCTTTGCAATATCTCGACGGAATTTATTGTAATTAGGAGGTGCCAACAAGCGAGGCAAGTGAACTTGTTCGAAACCTACACATTTACATTGTACCAGCGGCACCAGAAGGTGGTCGGTCGACCGGCGGTGCGAATACCGAGTCGAATTCCTGGCTCCCTCGTACTGCTCCTGGTCAAGTAGTACTCACAGCGAAGGTCTCGAAATTACAGATGCTGAGAGAAAGTGGTACAAATATGGCCAATATTTTGATACTAAACGGCGGCGAGCGATGGCTGGCATCTCGTAAAGACGAACATCACAGGAGCCGACCGACTGGCCGTCGCGGCAGCGAACAATTAGAAGTGAACGAATGGAGAGCGATTTACGCGCCGAATTATTTGCGCAAATTCATATAATTCACGTACATTCGTTGCCTATTACAACTCGTTTCGTACAACTCGTAATTTGAAGGCTTTTTGTCTCTCTGTTAACGTTCTCATTCGATGGCGAGCATTTCCTGTGCCTGGACGAACATCTCGAAATTGAGCGATGCCTTCTTCGCAGACCGTGCACATGAAAAAGTCTCAGCTCGGTTATGATTTTCATGAACAGAGAACTTTTCCTTCAAAGTAGAGCCAAATTATTCATTTTCGTGTTCAACTCTCGAGACTCTCATCTCTCTGGTCTCAAGCCACGCATGATGAAGCGAATTGTACGCTTGATTTGCTCTAACCTTTAATCATTAGCCTGTATCTCGTGCGGTTTTGGGTGGAGATCTGCACTGAACTCGCTTGATTTAGTGATATGTAGTTAAGCAGCACAGGCACCGCGCAATGAGCAGACAACATGTTATGCTGAAATCACCGTCAAATCAGATCAGAGGAGCTCGGGCCTGGCCTGGGCTCATCGTGGCACCAACCGAGAAGCATTCGACCAACAGTTCCACAGGAATATGTGACGAGAGAGGAGTCAGTACAGAAAGGAAAATCACACACATTCGGATTTTCGGCCAAATTTATTCGATCGGCAAGAAACGAGCCGCCATCGAAATCAACTTGTTAATTGCGTTTCGAGCCTCTATCTCGTCATCCCTCATTGATCATAATCATGTACAATTATTAATCAACGTGCTAAATACGTATCACGAAGTGCATGCTCGTCGCTCTTATTACGATAGCGCCTTGTGGCAATTCCAAGTTCGTGATTCGTAATGTTTCATGAATGGAAGTATGGAGGAGAGGCGAAAACGCGCCGAGTCGGGGAAAAAAGACTCGAACTCGGACTTGGCGATGTGACAATGAGATTGAGCGATCGAGTTCCATATCACCAGCATCCTCATGCCGTTTCTCTCGCCAGATTCTACCACTACTTAGCTATGTTCATGTTCCGTTTATGAAGGACCCCTGTCGAAGGGTGCTCGATGCCTGACTTACTGATGGCTGCACATGGACACCGATATGGAGTGATTGCCAATCGATTGCCAATCATGACATGCAACAAGCACGATGATGAACAAAGTTCAAGTGAATCAAATCAAATCGCACCCATCCTGATTGCTGCCAGCACTCGAAATTGAGCAGAGTTGAGCTTTGTTTTAGCTTCTGCAATTTGCTACTGATATATCGAAATATACACCACTCGAAATGACTCAACATCATCGTTTTGTTCAATTGGCGTTGACGTGATTTCATTTGGATTGCACTTGTCGCCTATCAGAGAATCACTTCAGCGATAGAAGTCTGCTTATCGCCCTTATCGAGCGCTCATTATAAGCGTTCAATATGTGACATTAATCGCGACAATTGACAACACTCGAGACAAATAATTGAGCAATAATCAGGCATAACTAAAAAAATTTCGGGCAGCCGATATCGCGTCACTTGCGAGAACAAAAACACAACGAAAACAACCATCGACAATGAATTTGCATGTCTGTCTCAAAGACAGATTCTGGCCCACCAGTCAGCCATTGAGTGTTCCATTATCGATAATTGTTGGCCATGTTGGCTGTCTTGTTTGCACAGTCTGTCGATGATTGGCACGCGTCGAGCAAGCACCAATTTCGATGTCACTCTGCCCGATGCCAATTGAATATGATCGCCGCGAGCCAGACTATGAAATGAATTTTAAACCTTCTGCTTTTTACATTTCAATGAGGCGGTACTCAGTAATTTTCAGCAATGATTCGTCGTCAGCCTTGTTCGACGCTGGCCAGGTACATTAACGATGAGATTTCACTTTGCGCAACCACCGAGTTGAGGCTAAATGACGTTAAACGGGCTCTAATTGATAAGCAAATCAACTGGTTGTTGGTGATTGTTGGTTAATTCAAGTAGCGAAAATGTTTGCTTTTGTTTAGTTCCAGTTGCGTTGTTTCTAGCTAATCAGTTCTCGTCGTTATCTTATCTCCTGGTGAGTTTCTCGCGTCTCGAGTGCCAATTTTTTCCCTATTTGTCTCACACGATATCGCTAACAAAACGAAGTCAAAACTCGAGAATTCGACCACAGAGATTGCTGGTGAAGTTTCATCAATGGCGTTGAGGACATCAGACGTGAGTGTCTTGTTCAGGTTTTCTTCGATGCACGTGCATGACGAGACCGGGGCGAAAACAATTCATATTTGATGTGCGTCGCAATTGCCCTGAGCGGCCAACTTAATTGTTCTGTGATTGCTGGCTTATCGATTCGATACGATTTCCGATTAGGTTGCAGGCATCGTCGTCGTGCACTACGGGTGGAAGTGCACAAAACGCGACATGACTGTTGGTGATGTGCACCTGAACCAGCATTGGGCAAAAATCCGTAGTATCGAAGCAAGTTGCGCGCTGGTCAGACTGTAGGTATGCTGCAATATGAAAAATATTACGGATTTTTGCCCAATGCTGACCTCAACTACCTGTGCACATCTTCGAGGGAGACATCGCATCACATCAGGTCGATGTCGTGCCACCATTGCCATCGCTATCATACCAAATGTAATCAACAATTAAAGACCACAAATCTGTGCTCTCCGAAATTGTTTTTCGTGCTCGTGTTTTTATACCTGTGCGCTATGGTCACGGGAAGAATGATGAGTGTGTGGGGCGTCCTCGGCATCTCGCGATATCTCACCAAGATTACTGCAGCCATACATAATTAGTGGCACTCATTTCGTGCGCTTAATTCAGCTCTGAATCTGAGCTGGTCATTGCTAATGGCAGAATGAGATGAGATGAGACGGCAGGAACGTCGATGATGCTAAGATAACCAGAACGCGTAATTAGCCAATTAACCTGGCTATCGAATAGTAAAGTTAATCATGGCGCACTTCAAAACCTGCCATCGTTTCCCTTTCGATGCATGCTCGTAATCGCGATCGCGATTCGCAATTAATGCGCGCAGTTTCGCTCCGCGATCGCATCGCCTCATCGCAGCCCGTCCGCATTTCCGCGGCCAATTTCACTTGTCTGTGTGCCGTGCTGGTCACATCGAGTGAGAGGTGTGGCATGAAATTATGGGAATATCACGATCACGAACTCTAACGCCAAGCGAATTCAGTTCACAGATCAACTAGAGATCTGGAACGTTCACGAAGATTAGAAGGAACAAGACGGCTAAGATCGAACCCAGAGCTCAGAGCTGACAACGCTAAGAGTTAACTACGAGTTAATGTTGAGTTAACCGAAAAGGTGGAAGAAGTAGAGGTGAGGTGTGAAACGAATTCAACTCGGAATTCGTACTCGGCACTCGGCAACTCGCAATCAAGTTTTATATTTAATCGTGTAGAGAAAAAGTGGTCAATCCGCAGTATGGCTTTTTTCGGTCAAACCCAGGTAGGTATTCGAAACGGTGAGAATATCGAGCAGGTAATCGCTATGCATAGCAAGTTGTGCGCGCACTTCAACTCCAAGTTGATCCCCATCATAAGCACCAGTCAACAGTCAACTGTCGTGAAAGCGGAAAATTATCTCGCCACTCATGCCTTGTTATGTAATATATCTGATGTAATGTGAATGTGAATGTTCGTTGGCGTTGCACGCATTTCTGTTGGACACGTTCCTCTATCAACATAACATCTGAGTTAAATTGGTGCGAGAACACGAGCTTAATTTGCGGCCCACATTTTCGGCTATTAAAAGACGTGTGCCCGGGATCGAGTTGAGTCAAATCTAGCAGTTCGGATGAGCAGCACCAATCGAGCAGCAATTTCGATTAACGATTTCGAGCTGTCAGAGTGATTCTCCCGCAACGAACTGCCAATAAATAGTCTCTTCTTGAACTGCTCGGAATCGCGCGAGGCCAGATTATCGATGGAGCGACAAAATCACTAAAATTTTTAATTGAAATCAATTGGTGCGTAATTTTCGATGATGGTGAGCTGATTCGCAGTTCTGGCACTGCACTCTGGTCGTGATTACACTCGGCCAATAAATCGCATCGCTGCTTTCTGTCGATTGTTTTCTAACCAGATAGAAATTACTACTGGAACGGGTTCGAGCGCGCCAACTCGAACTTAGCCCGTCAGCTCTCCGTCGACATGGACATCAACATTGACATGGACGTCTAATTGAACAGCTTTAATCACAAGCCTACCGTCTCCAAATTCGTTTGCACGCATATTACGGCCCAGCAACTAATAAATTAGCAACCGTTCAAATTGGTGCTACTTTTAGGTGTTGCTCTCAAAGCAGATCTGATTTCGATGAGTCTAATCATTAGCGGGGCCCGATGGATGGGTGCCTGGGTGTTTGGCTAGCATTCCATCTCTCCATCTTCTGTTTCTGCTTCTGCTTCTTGTTCTTCGCCGTTCATCTCTCTCTTCTTCGGAGTACTCTCTACGATAATCATTGTAATTTTTCTCTCCGTCAAGTCGCGTTGTGCTCACCATCAACCATCACCTGGTTTGATTAAGAACGCTTCTCGCCATTGGTTGCCGCTCGTTTCTGGTAGGCGGTTGTTGCAATCAAGTTTATGCGAGTAGTCGATGTGATGTCTGTGCGCCAAACCACAACTCACACTCACGCCGAATGTCAGTGCATGTCTCGCGTGCGAGTCTGCCGAGTCTGCCGAGTCTGCCGAGTCTGCATCACGAT
>JAGGCA010000114.1:129552-143213 GCA_022876805.1 Osperalycus tenerphagus | reverse complement strand
CGACGACGACGACGACGACGACGACGACGACGACGACGACGACGACGATGACGACTAGAAATAGGAGTCATGAGGAAGAACTATTACAATCATGTTGACAAAGAGAGAGACGTTCATAGATTAGACGAGAGAAAGAGAAAATAAAACGAGGGAGAGCGAGGCAAGAAAAAATACGTAAAGAGCTTGCCAAATGACATTCGTTCAACAATCTGAGATCTACTTTGGTGAAGTGCAGCAGCTCAACGAATTGTGATGGTGGTGAGGTAGGAGAACGACATCGAACACTATCGAAACAGCATCATCTCACCTCTTCACCATCAGTATCACCTTTTCGAAGAAACGTGAATGAAACGTGGAGTCGTGAATTGTGTAAATCTCTTTTCACCACCATCAAGACACGCTGATGGCTGATGGTTGATGGTGCTCTCAATAGCTGCACCTCACGCAAAATGACTCTCACCACTTCAACATCATCGTGTCTCGTATTTGAAAATCGATTCTCGCCTTAAAATAATCGCCTGAATAAACAGTTATTGTCACTCGGACTCAGTTCGATCTAGCACGACTGTCGATCACAATGAACATCTTGGCGAAACTCAATTAGCAACAGTCAGCGCCAATTGGAATCACGACGTCGACAGACAGTCGAAGAACGAGACGGGCAACCGAGTACGTAACCGACGCAATAAATGTATTCTTCTACTTCATTTATTCAATGGCATTCGTATTCTCGTCACTCGAACCTGAAAACGAGTCGACAATTAAAAGCTCGGCTCTGCGTGCTTTATCGCCCATACTGCTTCTGTTCCATTCCTGGCCCCACTCATCGTCGTCGTCATCGACATGAAGACTTGCGGCAAATCGCTGCCTGACAGCCTAACTCAGCGAGACAGTAAAGCATTTATCAGATTTCACGTGAACTGGAAAACCTAAAAACCAAGCGGATCTTGAACAAACTGACGACTATCTGAGTATGAGGAGACATGAACTCGGCAGAAAGAACGGCGATAAAACGCGACCGAGTAAAGGGACACAGATGCATAGATTCGTGATCATAAATTATAAATCGATATGACAATGACAGACTTTCCTTATTGTTAAACGCCGGTACGTAAGTGTGAATAGATGAAACACAGACAGACGTCTGCCTACTCTGTTTAGTTTCCACCATCATTTCTTGGTCGGTCGTCATTTGTTTGTCGATGATCGATTGTAAAAGCTACTCACATGTATTTCACAAGTGCGCCAAATATGTAAAGCTGTAATCTGTTTTGGCAAGCTAAATAAACGTGTCCCGCTCACCCAACGTGCCGTTGCGAGAACATCATTAAAACACTGTCAAGGATTATTATCATTGACATCATGCAAAAGAGGCACACTGCGAACGATAAACAAAGCAAACACACATCAAGGAAACCGATAAAAACCGGAGGCGAAAGCAAAACTCTGCAAAATTATCAACATCGAAATTCCGGAGTCGAGTTTAATAATGCCAAACTGATCAAGATTTTAAGTCGAGTCGAAATGTGGAAATGATCAGTTTGCAATAACAATTTTTGCGTTTCACTTCCTCGGTGCGCTGACGAGAAATGTACAGATTCGGGTGCGGAGAAGGGAAGACGAGGAAGGGAAGTGCAATTTGTTGATTTGTCAACGTAAATAATGCAGGCAACGAGGAAAGAAATTGTTGGTAATCAACAAGAAAAGTACACAACGATCGGCGGTTGCAACCTTGGAGTAGTCTCTCGGCTCGCAATTTAGCAGTGACATGCATGCCAATCGGGATGATCAACTCACACCAAGGACTGGCACTTAATGAGACGGACACTCGATCAAGTGTGACGACGCTAGAAATATGCCGAAGACGACGCGTGACTCGACAATTAACGACGCGAACGTCACTCGGATATCTGGTCGGCAAACAAACCAGAGAGCATCGAGAAGAAGACGCATCCAAAGACAGGGACACAAACATACCTGGTCAGTGGAGACGAGGAGGTGACTCTCAGGTGACACCGATGGTGGGGAGTCGTGCTTATCGCGTCTTGTCTCGCACCGAGAACATCAATACGAGACCTGCACCACACGATCGACGACGGCGTGCCACCGATGACGGACCGGTGATGATGATGGTGACCAGGGGAGGACCTGAGACATGGGCGATGGGAGAGAGGTGCCGGAACAGTGGTGGTGACGGTCGGGTGGAACAGTAAAGATGACAGGGAGAAGAGCAGCTAGATTGCGAAACGAGGAACGAGGAACGAGGGCCCAATGCTTAGAATGCTGGTTAGAAAGCACGACGCGAATCCACCATTGCGAGATCTGCGAGCCCGTCGGCGCAGAACGACGACCAGCCGACTCGAGCCGGAGCACCGACGGAGGAGCGCAGCGAATCAACGGCGGCTAGCGAGGTCTGACGGCTAAGATACCACTCCGATCGTCTCTCCTGGTACCTGCGAAGGTAGTCATCAAACTAAGCTGTATTTCACGAGGAAATACTTTGCCTAGTTAGCTAGACTCGCTGCAATTACGGTACTGCATCCTCAACTTGTCCTATTTCTGACATGCGAATTCAGCCGACGTGCCGTTTATAAACTGCCGCCAACTACATAGTCTACCAGCAAAGATGCACCCGACAATCAATTTCTTATGTAATGTCTACGAGTCACATTGCTTTGTAAACAGGTGTGCAGGCTACGAGCAAATAGTCAAGTCTATATTTCCTTCTTCCAGTGCGCTTTACCGATGCGAACGCATAGAGACGATTTGATGGTGGTTATTTAAGGTTTCGCTGGTCTTCATCATCTCTCGCAAAGCCACTTTCAGCTCAAGTTCAAGACTAGTCAAGTTATTCAAGACCAGTTAGAGTTAGAGTTAGAGTTTGTTAGAGTTATTACAGCACAATGATTGCTGACAATAAATAAATACCTGCAGAAAGCCGTCACTTAATGCATACTCATTTCACTCGTTGTGAAACTGCTCATTATTTGAATAAGTGTTTGATTAATCGAGCGCAGCACTCAATCAATTGCCGAAAGCATGATGATGTCCATGCAAGTCTTAGCATCTGATTCTCAGTCGTCCATCGCTATAGCATGGAGAGGAAATCACGAAAAGCAAACAATCGCAACAGTGGATAGTGGATAGTGGATAGTGGATGGAAACGAATTTCACACCTTTTATGACCGGTATTTCCCGAAACTCCTCTCCTAAGGTCACTCGCTGTTGGTTGTGCTGGCTTGGTGAGTATCGTAAAAACTTAACACAACTGGAAGTTGTCAGCCAAGTTACCTGTGAAGTTGCGGTACTGCTAATAGATTCAAGTCACCGGTTGGGTGACACACTTGATCACGCTTTAATTAGTGTACGAAGACAAGACAAGTTTGAGAGTCTCGTGAGCACGCTTCGATGCAGATTCTCAAACGATACCATGTCATATTTCCCGGACTTTTCGCTCAAAACTACTGGCGAGGAAAATGGAATTGAATTCGTGCGACGAGTACCAAATGCCGGCAGTCAAGCGAATGAATGGTTAACTCGCCAAGTTGTAAACTTGCTGAATGGAGACGAGGTTGAAATCTTCTGCGATAAGTTCAACTAAACTCGGAACTAAGTAGAGTCGAATCCTGTGTAGTCACATTTCGAGTGACTCGTGCAGCTGTAAATCACCTAATGCCATGATTTAGTGGATGGCGACGAATTAAACTCCTAAGGCAGAAATATTTCTGCGGATTACGATCTTCCTCTTCTCTCTTCCGAGTGGCACGTAATGTGTATCATTATTAATTTACATTCACGATTAATATATGCATGTCAAGCAATACCGGCACACAGAGATAGAGACAAAACGTTGCATTTCGTCTTCCAAGTGCTCACTGCTCTTAACCAGTTCGATCTCGAATCCTCTACTTAATAATTTGCTGTCACATATATTGTGCTAATCATGATGGCGCACTCGAAATCGATTAATGAATGCTGCCGCTCGCTGAAATTACGAATCGAAAGCCGCCGAGTTGCTGTTGGCTCTTCGCACCATGCCAAGTCAGCAGAAGAGTTCCTCTTAAAACTTCTATCCTGTTGTCGCATCGCAACCTTAACACACACACACAAATCTCGGCGAATAGCAACAACCTTAAAACACGACACATCGACAGTGAAGGCGAGCAAATAATGAGTGCACGAGAAGAGTGAAACGAGCGCCGTAAATTTGTTATCCAGTTTCGAAAGTAATTGTAAACATTGACGAGTCGATTATTGATCGATACATCATCGTGAGAAGATAGTAACCAGCGGAAGAAGGACGAAACACAGCAGCGTCGACGGTCAGCAACATGTTGGTTTGACGAAGAAAGGAGAGTGAGACACACAGAGACCGATCTCATCCCTGATATTTGGTCAGGCAATAAGTTCAATTGTGCAACTTGGCAAACTTGGCAAACTTTTCCCGAAATTGTTTCGAGACGGTGGATGTGAACCGGAGCCGAAAATCGAAATCACTTCGTGTCACTCGCCTGGCTATGGATTCACTGGATTTGTTCGACAATTCCTGCCCGGGATTCTACAATACTGTCTGTCTGCTGCACATTTTATTAGCGTTATATTTGTAAGTATCCCGGCAGACCGACAAGCAGGGAAATGCAATGCGCGCTATGCGAATTCCATTTCAGTAGCATCTTTTCGCCGCAATCTGAATCCAAATGACTAACTAATACAGGTAATTTTGTGTCTTGCGACAGTTATCTGCTCACTCGAAAGCATGGATACTGCCCTGTTCAAGGCGTGCCAATGGTAGAAACAGTACAGAACCAGAACCAGAAACCGTGTTTGAAATCAGTGGAAGAAGTACAAATCTGGTCGTCTCAAGTAAGTCGCCCTCCATGCCCTCCTCATGCCATATTTCGTCTTTCGTCGCACATCAATTGGTATTCACCTGGCCTTTGCTTCGTTCAATTACTGTTGCTCGGATTCGCAATTCTGTCTCGCCATTCGCGCTCAACGATTACCGTAATAAGCATGAGCGAACCATCGTCATTACTCGAATTGCGATGCATACAATTGCCAGTTAATTAATCGCTCATGTTGCCGGCTTAAGGCTCGGTGGTTGGCGCAGATTGACTCGACATGAGTACACTTTCTTCGCGCTTGATTTGTCGTTACGAGGAGAGATCGGGAAATGGTACGATACGTACGTTGAGACTTTGATCGGAAAATAACTCAACTCATGGCTCGGTCTCGGAAATGGAGTGCCTTGATTCGAGCCATTTCGAGTGCGAGCGATAACTTAATATCGAGCTCATGACAATTTGATGATCTTTGCAGAACCCTAAGTAGCGAGCAACGCGTCTCTTCCACTTCCACTTGTTCAATACCACCATATCGTGTTCGGTTTTGATTAATGTCGACGATCGTCGCCGACGATCAATAATTACGCCGAGCTCAGGAAATAAGCAGAGCACCGAAACTGTCGAAATGACGTCGAACTCGCCAGTTGGCGATCGCATATCGCACGTTGGCATCGCGTCCGAGCCGCCCGTAATGACAGAGGTCACGTAACTAGATGACTTGACGACGGTCACGCAATGAATAATTGTTCGAAATAATCTCACCTTGACGCTGGTTTTGTATCTCTCGTCGTTTGTATCCTAACGCGATTCCAGTCAGTGAACGTTCGATTACGGCACATCACACAATTGTTACTTCATCTTCTTTCACTTCGTACTCGCAATCCAGACGATGGAACACGAACGCTGAGTGACAATTAATGAGAATTAAGGAGCAATAAGAAGTGAAAAATGAGCGTAAGTTAGATGGAGGAAACGGGATGAGAGCGCACGAATTTGGCGGCAAACGTGGCTCGTGTCACGTGACGCGATCGAGGCGCGACATACGAATTCTCGAGACGATACTTGACGATACTTCCGGTCAGGCTGTTTGTTTGCTTGTTTGTTTCACTGTTCGGCAACCCGAGCGTCCATAGAAACAACGCTCCTACCCTGATTACCTCACTGACCTATTCTAGCAGGAAAACTAATTTTGCATACAACTAGAATAATACCATTCTGTTGTCGTTAACGTCATTAACATTGCTGGCTAAACAACTCTCGTGATAATTACACGAAAGTTTTAAAACAGAAATTATAAATGTAGGAACTCCCTTTCGGCTTTTAGATATTAATCTATTAATCTATTAATCTTCCTCACAGGAGCAGGAAAAGATGGACCATTTGCTCGGTAATCGTGAAGCGACATCGCGACAACAACAATATCACATCATCAACGATGAAATGGTGCCAAAACACAAATAAAGCTGCATTCAAACATTGTGTCTCTTCATTCTGATTACCATCTCCGATGGCAACGCAGAACCACCCTCGAAAAGTGGCAGAAATTCAGACGGGCGCTTAGTTCTGGAAGATGGTTCTAAATCGAGGTTCGACATGATCTTTGCCAGGGCAACTTTTGGTTCCATCAGTAATAGGAGAGAGATTTCATCATCCGTGAGAGCACGGAAAAACACTCATTAGTCGATAATGATGTAACTGCAGAGACTGTTGCTGCCACCAGAGAATACCACTCAACAACAATCATACAACGAATTAATCAATTAGTCACTGACGACCTATTAAAATTAAATCAATATCTGGCTGACTCTCACTGCGAAGAGACAGTTATGGACAACATCCTGCCATCTGTGTGCGCCACGAACAGGCCTCATTTGTCAGTCTGCTTTCGTTGTTCATGGCCAAGACATCGAACATCTCGCTGCACATGAAAGACGGTATCTCAGCCTACTAAATGACCGATGGGAACATCGTCGTGCAGTCGAGTTAAGCGAGCAATTTGAATACTGGTCAGCATTTAAATGCTGTCCTTAACTCTCTATACGTAACTTTGGTTGCGTGTCTGGACCCGTTCAACGCGTGAGGGGTAAAACCCTCTCAAGGTCTGGGCATTTGCCGTAAGGGTAGTTGCTTAATTGCAAGAGACACGAATGCCAACGTCGTGTTTATTTCATTGATTCACATTCTGCATGACATTTTTCATAGTTATTGCAAAATCATTATCACAGTCCAGACAAATTGAGACTTTGCATAGTTATGTCCCCCGTTTTAATGATCAGTCATTGCAATCGATCAACGAGGAAAGACTGCGACGAGATGTTTCTCTACGGGAAAGCGTACACTAAATGCTACTTGATCAAGTTATCAAGTTAACTGAATGCCGTCTGGTAAACTGATTAAGGAATGTCACCGTAGACTAACTGTTGTGGACTTGCATTATAAATAGTTCGCCAGTTAAGGATACGGACTAAAAATCGATTGACATTTACAAATGCAAATACTTCAATTCACACTACTTCACTTTCTCATATTATCACTCATTTAACTCCGAAATTCAACTCTGTTGACTGTTCAGATGTTCAACTCACTATCAACAATCGACTGATATTCCAACTGCCACACTTTCATAATGTAATACATAACGTCGGACGTACAATTGACTCGTTTATCTGATCTGAAGATGCCAGCGCAAAATGCGTCAAAAATAATGTGCTTCTCACACACATCTCATATAAAAACCTGACTGGTAAAATGGGCAAAATAGATCAATAAGTGTGACGTGTCATCAAATAATAGTTACACATCGATGACGACGACTCTCAGCTAATATAAATGACTTATGTACACAATGGTCCTGGTCGGTCGTGGTCACAACTGTGTCATGTCGTTGTTCTCCTCCTTGGCATGTGCTGGTGTCCATGTGACGAACGCGATATTATCGAACCCATCGGATGACTGAACTCGCTGAACTTGAAGGATATCCACCTGCGACTGATGACTGATGCGAAGATTAATGGCAGCGGCATCGTGTCGCGTTTGTGGTTGAATACAGCAAGAGAGGCAAGATGACTTCTCGAGCAGTTTGCTCATGAGATTATCGTAAGGATCGAGGGAATGCAACCAGATGGGCAACCAATTCCAATTCTGTAATTGCAGTGGTAGCAAGGATGGTTTCTTCCGCTGTATGACGTTAATAATGGTGACGGTGATCAGTAAGAGAAGCATCGGACCACCGATTGCCAAGAGAACCCACGTTCCGGCGTAGGACAGGGTGAAGATGAAAACGGGCAGAATGAAGAACATGAGCAATAAATAAAGTACACTGAACCAGCGGTATTTCGCCGTCGTGTTGCCCAGACAGCGGGCCATGGCGATCGGAAACCGCATGAACGGAAGTGGGTAGTAGATGAGAATGCCGGTCACATTGAAGAACAAGTGACAGAACGCCAGTTGGAGAGTGTTACGCAAATGTGCGCTATCTGCGGTCAACGCGGCCAGGATCCCAGTCGTTGTGGTGCCAATGTTTGAGCCCAGAGTCAGCGGATACATTCTTTCGAGTGATATTACACCAAGGCCTGGAAAATTCAAGTCAGAATCAGAATCCTTGAAATTACAGACATACCAATTTTAAATTCTTACCGGCAAGTGGTGTCAATGCCGATGTGAAAATCGAGCTGCTCTGTACGAGGATAGTCAAAATGCATCCGATTAGGATTGCCAAATAACCGATCAGGATAGAGTACGGAAATTTGCACTCTGCGTTGATTGTCTTCCTAATTATAACAGCAATCTGTCCTCTGCAGAGGAAAGAATAAAAATTGTAATCGTCGTCCACCATCAATCACTGTCTGAAGATTGGCATCAGACAGTGACATTTAACATATGACGTACTTCAAGAGAGAGTGTAGAATTTTCACCATGATGACGAGACACGCACAGAGGATGATGAGGGATGCGGCCAAGAGAATGACGCCAGCGTACGTGTCACTCAGTTGTAACTGGCTCAAGACCGAATTGCCTGATCAAGCAACGAAATTAAGATCTCAGCAATTATGAAAAACCGAGTGGAAAGCGTAAACCCACGTCATCAACTACATAAACTAAATTGAAACAAATATAAACTAAATTAAACACTCGCAGCATTGACTTACAAGTTTGCACGCACGTTTCGTTACTCTTCTTGCAGCATCTTTTGATGAGCGATACAGAGTTGTCCAGTGTTTCGTTGCTGGTCGCTATCTTATTGATCACTGACTTGTCGAGCTGAATAACAATACAAATATGATTAGGCCTTGTAATATTACGAATGTTAGTTTTGTTTTAGTCGCTTGTACGTGGTGCGAAGATGCGAAATGACGCTTGCCGTGAATTAGTGGATTAGTGGATTAGTGCTTTCGCAAACTTCAACCGAGTAGTTACATGCTCGGTACTGGTATCAGGACGTAAGTGGAGCGCGCAAGGCTTCACGAAGGGTCGATATGTTGGGCCGCCGAAAATCGACCCGAAAATCGCTGTGCTAGGTTAGTCCACTACTGACGTAGTCGCGATGGCATATTTGGCTCGAAAGGCTTTGGGTAACACGAGCAACCTCTTCCGCTCGCTTCAGCCTCAGTCTCAGCGCTCTGCTATGTCATCCTCAGTAGAGGTATCTCGAAGAGTTTGCGTTCTACCGAATTTCCGTCACGCATGCTTCACGTGGCGCATCATTAAGTGAAAATGCGCGTTATAATTCACTGTTCACTGTACGACGGAATCGCACAATCGATATTTCCAGCGAACGTCTACATCACCGTCTTCTGAGTGGCATCTTATCAATTTGATCGCAGATGATACAGCGCAATACCGTCGCGAAATTACGTAAGGGTTGCGCAATGTGCAACGAAGTACCTCCAACTAACTACCTTCAACCAAACCTCGTCCCTACTCTCCTGTCCTTACTCCGTCGTTGCTAAACTCTAGGAAAAGTTCGCTACGTGATGAGGTCGTAAAGCTCATGCTATAAATAAGACGTAAACTGGATGGCGATTGGGATGTCTCACCGAGCAGACAAATTACGATTGCGAACACAAACGTGGCTCGTGACTACGTTCGGCTACATTTGGCGGTTACATCACGATTAAAAAAGAAATAGTTTCGTTTTGGTGTCATTTGGAAACTGGTCTCGTCTCGTCTGTCGTTGGCAGGAGAGTGCGATAAGCGGTCGTCATCATCTCATCAATTACCTCGATGATTAACTTGGTAAAGGGCTTCGTCAGTTTCGACAGGAACTCGGTATTAGCTTGTTTCTCCTGCTTCCAGTTCGCCAGACCCATGATGGCTCCGGTCAGATGTTCGAGGTAACCAGTGGTCACTTCTAGAGGCAGCAGGACGAGCACCGTCAACCAGTTGAACATGTCGTGAACGGTGGCAGCTGCAAAAGCACGTCGGAACTCGTTGCGGTCGGTGGCCTGCATCAGGGACACAAAGGTATTGGTGACCGATGTCCCGATGTTGGCACCCATTATGATCGGTATTGCGTTTTGCACCGTCATTACTATGAAAGACGATCATGATCGCATTTTAATTGGTACGGCGACGAGCGGCCCGTCTGCGCTTCTGTCACTTACAATCGGAGCCAACCATGGTGACTACGATCGATGTCGATGTCGATGAGCTTTGCACAAGCACGGTCACCAGGACGCCGATCATCAGACCAACGACCGGGTTCTGGAGGAGTTCGTTCTGCGATATGACACGACCGGCTGCTTTACCACCGATCAGGCGAAATGCCGAGCTCAAAAAGTCCAGTGAGCAGATGAAGAAGTAGAGCAGTGTCACGAGAACCACTAATTTACACACGGTGATGACCACTCGTTTCACTTTGTCTGGTCCATTAAGTTCTGTAAAATTGGGGAAACGACTTTCAGATTCGGCACTCTCGCCGCGGCTAAACGCGGATGCGGTACTCGATCACCGTTAATTACTGTTTAGCTGACCCCATTCACTTGAATCACAGCTAACTCGTTAACAATGAGTTACATACCACCTTGTAACTAAATAGGACTAAATAGGACAAAACAGCAATTTTCGATGACATCATTCTTACAGGTGATTGTAATTGATATTAACAAGGATGTTGATAGCATAGCAGATAAGGATTACAATGAATCCTAGTATAAAGTACTTAATGCGGAGACACGTTTAATAAATAGTTATTTAACATGAGGGTTACATTTACATATACATTACAGAACGCGCGACTGGCAGTTGATCGCACAACCTGTGTGAGTTGCAGTATTCTGATTGAAATCGAATACCGTCCGCCGTATAATAAACACAGTTTCAATTTTCTCGTCGGCTATTAATCATACACCCATGGTCGACAGTAGAAACAATTTTCAATTCAATTGAGATGACACTGAATCAACAATCAGACACCGCATCAGTTGAGTATGGCAAGCAGCGAGAAGAATAACCGAGAATAACCGAGAATAACCGCGTACCCGCGCGCTTGAATTGACGGACACGCACCGCGCATCCACATGAGAGATGAAAGAATGAAACCGCAGAGAATGCGACAAACTCACCTCGCCACGGTATACTTTGGTCGGCAAGTTCGGGAAGCGCCCAGGGATCGAATTCTGCGGGGCTCTTGGATGGTGACGGCGAATAATGCGAGGGAGAAGTGGAGCTGGGCGAAGATGACGCATCACTATCTTTGGCTCGCATGTAACCGGGCTGCGAAGAACGAGCGAGCGCGCCATTCGACATGCCTACGAGTACCTAAGGAATGACGGATGACGGATGACGGATGACGGACATCGAGATGGAGACGGATTGTCACATAAGCCGGCTCAATTGATCTCGCAATGTAGTCAAAATGAATTCTCCTTACCTCTCCATTGCTCCTCCGCTCGATGACATATCCAACTTGATCGGGCGACTTCATTTTCTCAGTTAGAGAACTGAATCTGGCTGACGATGAGCCAACCGGCATTTCGGTTGTGCTCAATGTTCTGCTCGTGCACTAAATATAAATACCAGAGGGGTGCGAAATGTTGCCACCCACCGAGGATGACGTTGGCATAGGATGTGCTCAGTACACTGCAAGAACACGCAGAACATCATCGATCGATCAAATGCCTAAGTAACCAAACGCGCGCCGAAAAATCCAACCAACCTTTACACCGCTCAACTCAATCCCAATCATTCAGCTGACCAGTACCAATGCTCTGATCAAACATGATACTATTTAGATACATTTGCATTTCTTCGTCAATTCCAAGTAATGGCAGGTCACTGTCGTACCGTCGTAACTCCTGGAGAAGCGAATATGATTGGTTCTCGCAAGTGTCACACCCAGACCAGACCCTTGCACGTGAATGAAGCATGATGCCGACGATGCCGATGTCTGTTGGTGACACTCGATATCCATGGAACGGAGCGGAACATGTGAACTTCAATCGACGGATGTAGCAATTATATTGCCCCAATTCTGTATAACAGAACCAGAATGGTGCGGATCACAACTCTTGATCCTGTCTCATTGGACGTGCTCTCTGCTGCTGCGAAGCAAACGACAGGCAATCAACATTCTTAACTTGTCTCCTTGTCTGCACCTACCTCTCTATTTCATCAACGGTAATCAACTTCATGCTCTTCTCTCCTACGATTCATCCACATCAAAAGTAAAATAGAATATAAAAAAAAAACAACATCAATTATCTGTGTTAGTATCTCGCATGTAATTAATTCTTTATTGATTAATACCAGGGAATCATTTTTATTGTGATTGTCGTTTACGATAATACTGAAAAACTTTACAATCACTTCACGTCACCTGACAGATAAGAACTTTGTGAATCGGTCATCTACATCTACATCATATCAGTGGCCTTGAAGTGCTGATCATCGATGGTGGTGAAAATGTGGCCCTCTTCGGAGAGAAATTCCATCGCCTTGCGCACGTCAGTCGTCTTGAGCGAGGTGAGAGCTTTGCAAAGATCCTGGAATGACACCCCTTCGTCGGCTGTGCATCGGCTAATGGTCTGCAAGACCAGCTTCTGAGCCGTGGTGAGCCCGCTGACGCCGTGCAGTCGTGCGCCACCCATCGCGGTGTCCGCGGGAACGGGACCGCCACCAGTCGTGTCCATGGTGTTCGGCGAGAGCGAGACATTTTTGGCCTTCTCGAGGTACATGGATTCGCGAATCACCTCGAGAATGTGCATGGCGACCTCGTTCAGATCGGTGACCGGCACAATGCGGTACGCGACTATGTACGGCTTGGGTGTCGCGTGTCGGACCTGTCCGTACACTCGGATGTACGTCTTCTCCATCACCGACGGTATTCCGATCTCGCCACCGTCCGTGTCATCCTCCGGCTTGACGAACTGGACCTCGATCGGCGCTCCACTCGAGTAGTCGTCGATCATGTAGCTGGCCTTGACGGTCGACGACTCGTCGACGCTGATGACCAGCCCGATGGTGGTCATCATGGCCACATGGTGACCGTTAATGACGAGACCTTCCTCGTGGTGCGTCAGGCGAGCGATCTGTGCCAGAGAAACGGGCACCAAGTTGCGCACCTTCTCCTCACCCCCAATGCTCACCGTCGCCGACGGGCCGCCGTGGGAGGTCATGAAGCCACCACCGACCATATCGGACATGGATTCGTTCCACATGTTGCCTGAGAAGAGATCGCGCCAAGTGGACACAGAAGACAAGGGAAGATGATGGCACTTGTATGAGAGCGAAACTCCTCTGAGACTGCGCGAAGCGCGAAGGAATGAGAACCGTTCAGAGGGCACTTCGAGACACTTCTTGCACGCGCTATTAGAGGTC
>JAGGCA010000114.1:117837-129542 GCA_022876805.1 Osperalycus tenerphagus | reverse complement strand
CTTTATAAAATCGCTACACTTTCATCCCTTATACCAAGACTTAGCAAGGCAGAAGGTTTACATTCGACGCCGTTAACTTTCACCTACATGAGTTGATTAACAATTTGCTTTGTGAGAATTTTTCCTGACTTAACATCGAAGATGCCGGACAAGATAAAATCCATTTGGCGACTTGTGACAAGCAGGGAAATTGTCAATACCAGCGTCGTCGCCATCCATTGTTGCCGAAAGATGTGCGTATACGCATTCCTAGAACCACACAAGGGCAGCATCTCGACTTCACGAGATTGATAGTTAAAAATGCGATATCGACAGTATCGATGGATTCGGTATGGTATCGATTCCGTACAAAATAGCATTAATGTGATGTCAGTTCAGTAATCTAGTATCGTGATAATTATTTATGCTTAATGCTGTTTCGTACAGAATCGACAGTATCAATTCGATACCAGAATTTTGCGGTTAAACGGCAACTTATTGAATTTTAACCGCACCGCGCCAACCTCTACGCGCTATTATCTGTTCTCAGACCTGATCCTGAACCTCATTCTGATGCTGACATTTATCTATGTATACGCTATACGCTATTTGACAGTTTTCTCCTCTAATCACTGACAGTGATGTCAGTTGTGTACTTTTTGTCAGGCCATGGATGGTTGTTGTACTTTAGCCACATTTTCTCCCGTTCGGGCTCGTTATCAAGTGAACATCGTAAAGACAACTTAACGAACTGTAACAAAATAAACGCATTGAGAAGCACGAACGTTGCAAGGAAGTGCGAGCTGAATATGAATACGAAGCTAAACACAACAACTAAGCTAAACGCGATTACGAGGCTAAACAATGATTATATCATAAGAATTGATGTCGATAGAACAGAAAATTGGAGTGAAAAGTTATTCTCTAGAAATATTCGAGATCGTCCTCCATCCCAAGGTGTTCATATTCTTCGTCTGGCTCTAAGCTCCCTTCCTCGTCGTCCGATCCGATTCGCATGTATGTGGTGTCGACGCTCCCACTAGCTCCTGGTCCATAGTTCTGTGGCCATTCCACAGGGTTAAACTCTTTGCGCTTATCATCTTCATCGCTGGAATCGTCTCCCTTTTCTTCCTCCTCGTTTAGTTTCTTGAGCGCCTTCCTCAACTTCAAACTCCTGGAACACTTCTCACTTTTCACTTGGTCGCCGCCACCGCCGCTGACACGTTCATTCCAAACACTCATCTTCTTCGAGTACCACTCTTGACACATCTCTCGGAAATTATCCTCGGCTCGCTTCCAGGGTCCCTCGTCATCGCTGTCCTCATGTTCGCTTTCCATCTTGACCGTCAACGTGTGGCTCTGTTGCGCCTCGTCATGAATGAACTTGGCAGTCTTCTTGTCGACGAGCATCTTCGCTAATGATAAGAACTCCTCGCTACCGATTGTCTTTTCAACGTAAATACGCACCCGAATGCCACCACCATCATCACTCGCTACTTTCTCAGCAGCGCACACTTTGTACATGTTGTCGACATCGCGAGTGAAATCGTAAACATTTTCAGGATCGATCTTGCCATCAACTGGCTCGATACCAACCAAACTCGCTCGGATGGCTTGGAACGGCAAACGCTGCAAGTGACACTTATCCATCTCGAATAATTGATTTCCGCGGACGTTGCGCACATCACCGTGATCGACGAAGAAGACGTTGCACGTGTCGTCGGTATTCACGGTCTTGATGCGGGCTCGGTTGACAGTGTCTTCGTCATATTTGCACAGGCAAAGAACTCCATCGACGAAGTGTGCCAGCGGCTCGAAACTACCTCGACTCAACATGTTTTCCAGATCATTCAGACACGAAATGTCGCGCTTATTCTGCAAGTATAACTCATCAACGCTGTTAAATTGTACCAAATACACATAAGTGAAAGGAGCGTCCGGATCGAGGAAAGCATTCCGTGCGAGATGTTTCAGTTCATCACTTCGCCACTTGCATAGAGAGGCATCTCGAATGGACGGTTTTATCTGCTTGATCGAGTGTTCATGCTTCTCGGCAAGACCTTTCTCGACGAGTTTTGCAACTGGGTTCAGTGTAGAGACATCCATGCCGATGTGTTTCAAACGCTGTACGATTCTGATGGAGTCAATCCAGAAGACGCCGTTCACCTGATGTCGCACCCAAACAGTCGTGTCGATCAGATTCTGAGCGATGATGTATCCATAGAAATCTTGCGATGCTTTGATTTCCCAGTCACAATCGTTATCGGCAGGTTTGATTCCCATCAAAAAGGCGCGGTAAGCGAATGGTCGGTGACGACGAAGATTATCAGGCAAGCGGATCAATTGATAAATGTCAGCCTGCGTTTTCTTGCCGTAATCAATATGATAAACGAGCACGCTTTGGTGTTTGGGAGCGTCTTCTTCTCCTTCTTTGCCATCTACCTCTTCAGCTTCGTAAATTTCTATTCTCTCGATTCTGACTCGGTGCACGGTATCTTTGCCGTACAACCCATATACCTCACCAACTTGGACTTCTTTCACTTCGCCATACGGAGCGTCTTTGAAAGCATCCAAATCTGTTTGGATATCATCTAAAACACGGCTCACTTTCTGCCATTCGCCACACTCGGTGGTGATCGTGCGGAATTCTCGAAGCCAGAAATAAAATTCATTTGCCGAAACGACATGAGTGACAACGATTTTCATTTGTCCTTCACTAGGCAGCGAGGGATCTGTCGTATCGCTTCGACTTAAATGGTGACGATCAGAACAGAATTGCTTGATGGGACATTTTCCAAATGCAGCGAATTTCATGCACAACTCTCTGTTATATCTCTTCGTCAACTTAATAAGTTCATCAGGAATGGGCTGATTCTCGAGCCGCTTCATGAATTGGAGGAGCTGAGTTGACTGTCGAACATTGCGTGGCGTCAATATGATTGTGGTTTTCGCATCACTCGTCTTCTTCTGTATATAGTTGTGCATCATTTGAAACCTGGCGCTGAAGCGACCTTTTGATTGATCGGGAATGTTAAAGTGAACCAAATGAGACACGTCATCGATGTGAGGTGCAAACTTCAGAGCGGCATCGGAAATTATCAGAACAGTGTGACGCAACCTTTGTTGCCAGTTCTCGATGGCCATCTTCTGATCAAGAATTTCCTGCTGTTCATGAACGACGATGACTGTGATGTTGCGGAACGAAATATTATTAGCGAGATATCCAGCAATCAATTGGCAGTCCTCCGCTGATTCACAAGCGATGGCGATCTTGGTGATACCAGTATCAAACTTCACGACACTGTCGAGTATATCGAGTCGCTCGTCTTCTCGTTCACACCATTTCACTTCTGCCCGCATGTTCACTGAGATCGCCGCTTCAAATAGACAACCAAATATTAAAATCCTCATCAGTTTAGGAATGACTTCGTCGATGAAGTTCTTCAGGAGTTTCGTCCACTTTTCAGCGAAAACAGCAATTTGGTTGTACAAAGCGTGATCGATTGGCTCTGTTTTAGTCAATCTGCGTATATAATTTGCAAAATTATCAGCTCGCAATTATGATATGACTGCTTACCGCCCGCATTTCTTTACCTAGTTTTCGCCTTCATTTCAAGATATAACTCAATCACTTTCTTCACAGTGTCGTTGTGCAACTCGAGTGTCTTATCACCATCGTCAAAAATCAGTAAGGTACAGTTTTTTAGGCTCACAATCTGAGTGGAAAAGAGCAAAACAAATAAGACCGATAATCCTACGATAAGTGTCTTTCGGTGACCACTTACTCCACAATTAATCAATCTCACAAGCGGTGCAGGTGTGGCAATCAAGATCTCGCAACCGTTGAAAATACAACCGATCTTGCTCCGGCTAGTCTGGTTAGCGCTTGTGACCGACACAACTCGAGGAAACGGCTCGTCTCCCTTGTATCGTGTTGCCAGGTGCCACACTTCCGAAACCTTCTTGTTGCCGCTGCAGATGACGATCGCTTGAGGACAACCATCCTTGGAAAACATCTCGTAATTGATGCTATTGGAGTTGTTGAATATCGTGCTCATGATGGGCATCAAATAGCCAGTGGTCTTTCCGGAACGTCGCGGCGAGATGCACACCACACTCTTCGCCTTGACCAGCGATGGCCAAATGTATTGCTGAATAGGCAGCTGTGAAAAAATGAGATGCAATTACACCCGGATCGCCAACAGTCGCGTATTCTCACCAAATATCTAACGTTGGACTTATCCTGCCAGCGCTTTCTCCATTTGATATCCATCGTGTCATCGAGCTTGTACGGCTGAGGTACTGCACGCCCGAAACATACCGTGTGCATGCGAGAGAATGCATTGAAATCTGGCAGACAACAAACGCAATCAATGAATTAACATGCACACAACTGGCGACGACGCATCAGCAACATCATTCACCAAAAAATCGTTGCCTGACCGACACAGTCAGATCGTTTTCGACAGGCGGCTCGATCTCGGTGCACTTGCACCCACTGGCTTCACCGATGACCTGCACATCCGCGCTGTCATCGAGAGATCCTCTCGAGATGGAACTCTCGCCTGAATCATCGGCCAGCAGCAATTTGTACGCCTCCTCTTCAGTGTTGGCCTGGCCACTCGTCACCAGGCGCTCGACCAACGCACCGAGCAGTTCGGACTCCTCTAGGTCATTGTCGGTGCTCCGTCGGGTGCCGTTGGCAGCCAACAGGCGCTTATCACGCGCTATGAGCCTGATGAACGCTTCCTGGTCGGCCATGTGGTTGGTGAATAATGAATAACGCCACGGTGGGACAACCGAAAGTCGCAGATCGAACGCGCGCCAAAGTCGTTCTAGCGAACGTCGCGCCGCCAAACGGAAGCTGAGTGACCGCTCCGCTCAAATAGCGCCAGAATACATCTCCATCCATTACGAAATTGTCCTCTATTTGCTCCACTACTCATAATACCCCAGTCGCGATGGTGACATTTTCCACCACTTCTTCCTCTTCCTGATATGACTAATCCAGAACGCATTAACGCTCGCCAGTTAATTCAGATAAGACACATCTGACATCTGCTCCATTGCTCGAAATAAGCATATTGCACACCATACTCGAGTGTTTAACTAATAGGAAATTAAGAGCAAAACAAACTGAGTGAGACTTATGAAAGTCATAAAGATTGCCACTTGAGCCTCGCAGTCATCGGGACTGGGAGAGGACGTAAATGCGATGCATACAAATACTGAACGCCAAGTAAACGATCTTTGATCCGACCACCATCTGCTCAATGCTCGTAAATATCCCGTCATCCCGCAATTCGGTTATAAATTCTTCTGCTCGTAGGTCGATCAAAGTAGAAGATTGACGGCTGCAGGAAGTGCAACATCAATGTCGGCATCGACTAGCATTCGGATCGCTTCGTGAACACTTGCATAATGTCTTCGTCAACGATATTATGCTAGTTTTCGCGAGGTGACCAATGTCTGATCAACGAAGATATCTGTTGCGACGTGACAGACTCATCGAAAATCTGATGATGAAAGGTACGAATAGCCAAGAGGGTACCGTACGTAAGTAAAGTAACGTAATGGGATTTCGGTGCTAAGGGTTCATTTAGTTAGCTAACCACTGGTTAGTATTACGTGCACTTAGTACTAACTGCTGGTTATTACTAAGCAGTCAAGAAGCACTTCTTTCTCGTCAAACAGTACTTGAAATCTTTGGGAACCCGATTATTAGCGATGCTCCTTCATCCTGGTACGTTTCTAAAGACTGTCTAAAAGGCTAGGCTGCAAGTACAGAGACGTTGTACGCAAGCAATTATCAAAGTAATTATTTAAGCATTGGGTAACTTAGAGTAAATAGGTTTTCGACTAACCAAAACTCGGAGTCCGAGTCTCGGACACAGTGTAGTACCTAATTAGTTCTGATTGAGGCTTCTAACCATTGTGCTGTACATTAATAAAACGTATTTATTATCGAGGAATGTAGCGTCTTATCTTATTCACACGTTTCAAATATATTGCCAGTTCAGTCAGAAAAAGTACGTTAGAAAAGAGAACGCGAGCAGAGCATGCAAGAGGACGATAATGACCAATATCAAGTAAGACGTCTTCAGAGTCTTGGCGGGATCACTGTGAACAACTGGCGCGAAAGAGATGACCAGAACTGACCCGGACAAGAGCGCGCCCAATATGACTAAAGCGTATTGAATGACACGCACATTGATCACAAACAATACCGAGATTGGCACGTAAATAGCCAAGGAGTACCCATAAGCACAGATCGTCTCGAAGAGCGAGTAACTTGTTGTACATCCACGGAACCAACAGAAGAACCACAAGGTGACGGGAACAGCTGTGATATACGTGAATACCGTCGAGGCAGCCAGACCGACTTTGTGAAAATCGTAGTGCCACTCTTCGCCATTGAGCACATCATGCGATCCGCCACGCGACAAATAATCTGCGATGTTGCCGCAAATGGCGATCGAAAAGATGAGCGTGACACAGACCCAGAACGGCCCGTAAAAATCCGGATTCGGTTGAATGTGTCGCTCGATGTACGTGCTCCCGACACCCGGCGCGCCACTACCCGAATTGCCAAACGTGGGCAGAATTGACCAAAGAATTCGCTCGACCACCTGGCGTGTGGTGACATCGAAGTACTGCGCGAAGTAACTCAGTTCCCAGATTGGTGGTGATGAGATGGCCGATCGCGACTTCTTCGTGCCAAGCAAGTCGTCCTCCTCGTCGTCGTTGATCAATTCTGCTTCGTCACCAAACGATGACAGCGATGCCGTTTTTCTCTTCTTGCGCGTGTCTCTGGCCGTGGTTGACGGGCTGCGTTCGTGGTGCGCGAACACCTGGAACTCGAGTTGCGTTGCCGATCCCGCATTCAAGTCAGCCGTCGGTGTGTCGCCAGTCGAGTGGACGTTGGTCTGAATGGGGTTGTCCACTTCCAGGATGGCCGAGTCGCGGTCCGGTGATGGCGATGCCATTCTGGTCCTGTCCTGGTCAGATTTAATCGCAATTACTTCGATGCTGATGTGTTCTTCCCTTCCAGATTGGCAAATAAGTCACGTGCCTGACTGCCATCAGAGCGCCACAATCAAATAATTATGGCAGCGCCAGTTTGATTAGTAACAGCATTGCAACAAAACTCTTCATTAACTGACTATCCGCATGGTGATGACTTCACTGCTGCTTATCGAATTGATTCGAAGCTGTGAGAGACATAAAATATGAAAATTTTTTGAAAATAAGAGGCACAACAAACATGTGCAGATTAGAAAAATTAGTTGTCACGTTGTATTAAGAATGAGTCTAACGAGAGAGAGATGTTTGTGCATTCTCTAACAAATGTTGCTGTTGCTTGAAATACGTTTTGCCAGTGAAATATTATCGTCGGAAACGACTCAAGCCTGACTTATGACTTTTGACATCATTTGTGACGTTCTCAGTCGCACATAAACGCATCGCTTGACGCGACTTGCGAAATGGTCAACATTCGTCGAGCTGACAGCGCACATCAGTGAAATATTACATGCAACGCTCTTCGTCGTCAGATTTGACTCTTCCAGTGGTCAATAGTGAATTGTATGCGTACGAATCTGCACACCCAGGGGAGAAAGTACGTAGATTTATCGAATCACGGTTGTCGCGATTTGCACAACTGGAAAATGTTGTTCGTCGTCGTATATCTCGAATGCTTATTCAACAAGAAAGAGTCATCTCGAAATGATGCTGGATCGTCTAACAATGGTGATGATTATGCTAATGAGCTGCTGTTGTGGTGAGACATGGTGGCAACACTAATTCGGTTTTCAATCATCGAGGCGTGCGCCGCAAATTCACCGTTGGTTGGCTCGATGATTGCTGATTGACGAGAATAATGATAATATCATTATGATGATATCATCACACGCATGATGCTAATACGTAAATGACGCACTAAACATTCGTAGCTCATTCAATTACGCGCACTGATTTCGCTTTTTGTCTACCCTCGGAAAAATTTCAGGCAAATCTAATCTGTCACCCAAACTTGATCACATTGTAGTTATTTGTATGAAAAATGGCAAGTATGAAAGTACTTGAGTGGAAAGTAGTGAAAAGTGCGGAGGAAGAGATATCTTACCAAGTCGAGCATAGATGAAACATGTATTTGTACGCCAAAAGCAATATTTTCACCGCTACAACTAATCTCGAAGAAATCGATCTCCAGAAAGTTTCATATTGGCTTGGCTTTGTGGCAGCGGCATCTCAAATATTTAGTCACGCTTGAGACATGTTCCACGATACCCCTGATCAGTATAGGGCCACTTTTCGAGTAACAAATCGGAGTCAGTAGCGAGTCGAACATGTCGAGCATTGTTTGCACATAGCAGATGTGCTACCAGACCAGATTTTGGTGGCATTATAGGATGACACACACATTGCCACATATTTACTCGTCATAATTCTTGTTCGTCATTTGTGTCTGCCTTATGTAACGATCACAGTGGCCATCCACATAAAGCGCATTAATTGACTTTTACGTCGCTTCCATGAATTCGCAATGACAGCCTCGTGTCAAACATCGCACAGACTAGAGCCTCGGATACGTGACTGAACGTGCCTGATTAAATCAATTTGCTGCGACTATCACTGATCGACAATGGTCTCCCTCTCCTCGTTCGCTCCTCTCCTTCCTGCTTCCTCTCCTGCTCGATTGTCACATCACCCGCACGACTAAACTCGTCGAAACTCATCGAAACTCGTCGGCAAACAGTTACAGGTGTAAGCAACCATCCCAAATATGAATTGCGATCAATTCGGACAAGCGCGGACTCATCAATGCATGAATTATTAGTGATCGCTGCGGTTCGGTGACTTGCAAAGAGGGCCGATAATGAGGCGATCGGTATTCAGGCGGGCATACCCGAAACCATACTATCACCGCGCAGATAAATACACTCTTTGACTTGCAGATAAATCACATTGTTGGCTGAATGGCCCAGTCTGTACTTCACTAATTTCGTAGGTGTTTGGTGGCAATGCGACAGCCATCAATAACGACCGCGCGGATCGCACTCAAACCTCAAACCCAATCGTTTAATTAAGGCCCGTCTTGATTTGTATTCATCGCTGCGTCTTTTGTACTCGTCTCGCTCAGCAAACATCAAATGGCTCAGTCTCGTCGTTGATGTATTCTCGCGCATTTCTCTCTCCTTCCCTCTTTTGTTGGCTCGTCGTTTCTATTGTCACACATTGACGACGACGATGGCGGCTAATCAACTGTCATCGGATCGCATTGAAAGCGATGCAAGAGTACGAAGGTAACTTCGCGCGACTGAATGGATGGTGCTCGCTGATCAAAAAGTATATTTATGACCCCCGACAAACATTTTGCTGAATTAGAGAAACGAAGCTCAAGGCGAAGGAAGTATGTGACAAAGACGTCTCAAGAAGATGTTTCTTGATGTGTAGGACGCAAGTAAATTCGTGCCGTTTTTAAATAGGATTTCAACGCACGACGTTGTTGGCAACGATGATTGTGTATATATTTTGCTATTTAATTCGACCGTTTCAGACGCTGCTTATTTGACGAGGCAAACTGTTGTATTAGTGTTCGCCTGGCAAGTGAAATGTTAATTTTGCATCAACGCGATGCATTTCCGAGATCGGTGCCAAACATTGCAAACAATTAATTATGATGCCGGTTTCCTCGCGACACCTCCGCAAAACGCGAAACGTGTCCGCAAATTGACGTAAATATAACCCAAGTGCAAGTCAGCTCTCTCTGAGGATCGAGAAAATGCGAAGTTCAGACCACAAATTAGGCAGATTTGAAGGCACTCGAGCGAGTTGCGATTGTACCAGGAAGAGGAGATGAAAAAGAAGACTCATTGTAAAAATATCGTAAAATGTGTGTGTCTTGTTCTTGCTGTCCATGTCGAAAGAAGCTCTGCTCGAAAGTTACGGCTCGTTAATTATGTCGCATAAGGACGTTCATTGTGGGCACGTTGGTGAGTCTATGGAAAGTAAGCCTCATTTTCTTCAAAAATACTCGAAAACTGTGCACCACGCAAAACAAGCAATCTGGTAAGAAAATACTGCCTAATTCTGTGTAAATTCGCACACAAACCAATTTGAGATGAAGCATGCCTGCAATTATGAGTTCAATAATACTGAAAAGATTGCTTGTTTAGCCATAATTTTGGCGGGCCACGGAGATATGACTGGTGTCGAATGTCCCGGACATCGCGTCACGGCTATCGCTACAAGCTATTACGAAAATAAATAATTCGGCAATCGCAACATGCTAATTAATAACAGATCACTGCACTGTACTGACCACGCTAAAAGGGAAGAGCGACATAAATTGAGACAAGCCTCGCAGATATTTTGAGCAGGCATAACACGACGATCTCGACTGGAGAGTTCTGCAGCTGAATTTGACTCCTCTCACATCGCATCGCATTTCTCTCAACAACTAGATTAGACGAGCGCGTTGTCGAATTTTCGTTAACCACAACATTTCTTTCTACCCCATAAACAAAGATCTTGAACGCCACGTCTAAACACGATGAGAATCGTTCGTTACCATCACCAGGATCGGCATTTCAACTGAAGTTTGTTTGGCATTTATACGGCGAACAGCAACAAGCAGGAATGTCCACTTGAGTTTCCTGAGACCGGCGGTCGGCTGGTGCGAAGGCCGTTTCGGCGATGTCTTTGATGCAGCAGCGTGAAGAAACACACAAGCCAAAGACCGCTCTGATTTACAGCACTCAATCAGCGAAAAGTGTTTGTTTAGATGTTGCAATCAAACACTTAACTAACTTATAGCACTGCACAAAGAATGACAAGGAAATAAACTTTTCCTCTCATATGCAAATCATCATTCAAACCGAGCTGAATATATGCAATTTGATTCGTTCCTTCGTTTAAAAATCACGTCGCTCTATCCGGGCCCTTAGTGGGTGGTTGAACTGAAGTCATGAAAGCAAACGCACCAAGATTTTCCGCAAAACTCGACACGAGGTGCACGTGCACCAACCAATATATCACCGTTAAGGGCCCAGTTCGAGATGGTGACACGTAAACAAACAAAATCGGGCACTTTAAATGCAAGTTCATCGTCGCCATCGCGTGTTTAACGTGGAAGAGATCATAACAAATTATTTCACGTCCACAAATTAGGTAAATTACGAGCGCGCGGGTGTTCAACGAGGTCTACCTACATATTTAACTAATAACTAACTATTTCGCTGATCACGTGCCGGTGGCCGACAGGATTTAAATGTTCGGTGAAGAGGATTTGAAAAACTATTCTTAGCACGCTTCACGTTTTCATCATTTCCTCACCCTTTCCGTCACTGATCTCCGTGTCGCGTCTCATACATAAATCACTTAGTCGCGGTTGCACGTTAAGTCATTTTTGATGCTTTTTGAGTAAACATGTGTCGAAGACAAATTATTTTCTTCCATCATTGCTGCGATTAAGGAATGCTGTTCGCCTGACAACTCTCACATTTCGTGGCGTGTTTCTCGCGCTTGGTTCCTGGCTAACGATACACGCAGCATTGACTGCATGGCCAAATCGGAGAGACGTTTTTCGGTCGTCAGTCTCTCTCAGTCTATTCCGACCCTCCCTTAGCACTCGTTATGCTGGCAGTGAAAACATTAAACAAAATCCTGCAGAGCGAAGCGCATTCGACTACATTTCAATACCGACAATCCGACAATGCTTGCAA
>JAGGCA010000114.1:106801-117104 GCA_022876805.1 Osperalycus tenerphagus | reverse complement strand
CAGATTGTGGTGCGAGATAAAACCATCATTTATGTCTGATTAGCGAAATGGGAATTATGTAATAGCGGGATGATAAAATTCAAGTAATCTGGGCAAGACAGAAATTATTTGAATTTAATATAGAATTTAATATGTTGGAGAAAACAGGCTCGTCAGTGACTGTCAGTACATGAATGGTACCTCTTCTATTTCAGTCACCGACATTTATTACCGTTAATTGTCTGTCGCCATCCTAATTCGTTGGCATTGATCGCACGTCAGAAGGCCGACATAAGAGTGATCGCGCCGCTGACATAACAAAACTGCTCTATTCTTATTTCTTCCTTCTCCCGGTTCATTTTCTGTACATTTTCCTGAGCAACGCGCTCCACTCATTGTGGTTCATTAGGCGATCTGTCGCCGGAACTGTAGGAGATGCGGTATGGCGAATAATGGCGTCACCAACGTTGGTTATTTTGGCAAGTGTCCGACACAGCAATCGGCAAACATTCAAACATTGCTGCTTCGATGGCAAATGTTTGTCCTCTCTAAGCTGACGCGAAAACACGTCGCGCGAGCACCCGACAAACATCTTTGCCGAGCGTGTTTTGCAAATCGCGAATCGGATGATAAATTGAGACGAGCTACCAGAACAAGCCTATTAGCGAGTTGTGACAAATGGATGTGACTTACGACGGGGAATCAAGAAAGAGATGGAGATGGTAAGAAGATTAGGATGCTGCGATAGACGAGAATGTCAATGTGAATGTTGCACATGGTGCGAGAGTAAGAGTGAGAGTGAGAGTGAGAGTGTCAGACAGGAACTTCGCCAAATTTTTAACGACGTAATTCAATCAAACTCTCGGAGAATGCATCCCCGGCTCGGCAGTGTTCGCACTCGAGTGCACCCCAGCATCTCAGCATCCCAGCATCTGTACCATCACCGTCGCCCATCAATTGCCTTTTTCATTGTTGCCTGATCGATATTTGCATTAGTGGAAAGGCGCGCGCGTTCTGTGCAATCACACAGCTAACTACGTCTAGCTAACTACGTCTCTGTCTTATAGGTCTGTTTCAACGGTTCCCGACAAAATGTTTTACTTCACATGTCGCTCACTGCACCGAATGAAACGCATCCATTAATAAAAAGAGCCCGAGATCACTTGAGATGAAATGAAATGCTAAGAAAAGCGCGTCAACATTTGATTGAAACTGCGATGCACATCTTCGTTCTCCAATCTCGGTGTGTATGGAGAAGACGACAGACATGGAGGACAGGCACGATCCGATCGCTCCTGCAATGGCCAATATCAGCGAATAGATGCTAAGGTTCAGCTTCTCCGCACTCGTTGCAGGTGTCTCAAAAGGATGTCGAGATGATGGTTGTCGTGGAAACTCGCGTCTCGAGGAATGCCGAAACAAAATTAATGTTTGCAACGAGACGACAAGCAAGCTGGTACGCGGGTTTCTTGGTTCACGGACCGTTGCCAAAACCGGCGGAACCCAAATATTCGGATCGCCTCGTGCCGAGCGTCATGCCGTTAATCGAGAAACGAACAGTCTTCATCCGTTTGGGTAAATGTGTCTCTTTCGAGGCGAGCACGCCGAAAATCCAACCTATTAATGTAAATACGCTGCCGGCAACACAGCAATAATAGCAGAAATTTGCGCACACGAACCATCACCATCGCCAAACATTTCATCTCACTCACTCGAATAAAGTTGCAGCCGACAGCTATGTACTCCGAAGGTACCTGTCACAGGCCACCAGAACGAATCTAAGTTCCTAAATTTCAATTGCGCGAGCCTCGTGCCAATAACTTTCACTCTGAGAGTTTTGCAAGCGATCATCAATATTTGTTCTTGTCTGTGACGAAAAAAAAACTTCGATTGCAATCGATTTTATAGCGCCTATAAACTAAGCAGACGTAACCAGAATGGAGCCCAACTACAAATGCGTAATTATGAAATGGAGCCGCGAAATGTTGCCTGTATAAATATATAAAGAACTTCTCGATACAACCTCGTATCTGTGCCTATTTCACATATGCTCATTGTCCTCACTGAATACAAGCATTAAACATATTCAGATATCACAACTACAGCCATGCAGCACTTATCTGAAGTACTTCTTTGAGACGATCATTCGGCATATACGAAATATCGAAGTACTCGCGATTCAATTTCTGACTACTTATTTTCAGTTGATACTTTCATAGCTGTTCTCTTCTCTGTATGATACATCCGCACATGAGAATGCGTGCGACAGAATCGACAATATAAATATGTGCAACTATAGCCTCTCGAAGTGCGCTTCGAGTGCTCCGAAATCGCTCATAAATGATGTTATACTAGTAATGATGGGGACAGGTGGGGCAGTACGACGATGGAGAGTTCGAGTTTCCGAAGTTCGCCATTCATGAGAGCTTCGCCTCCTGCCGACGCTTCGAGTATCTCTCATCGTCAGAGCGATACTCGGCATGGATGGATGAAAGCAATCGAGAACTCTACTCAATTCAATTCAATTGACGTTGGAACTGCACTGCACACTATCGATTGACAGGCGAGTGTGATGGAAAAGTGATTAAAAATTACGAACGGATTGAGATCGCGATGAAAGATCGGGAAAATCGAGAGCGACATGATTGGCAAACTTGTATTGTGATAGCAACGAAAATAAAGGACGCAAATCCGTGCGCTTGACACAGAAATAGAGAAGATGAAAAATCGCGTATTCATAGCTGCTTAGTGAGCGGACAACGTATATTTAAAGACGTCTGGCGGAGTAGAGACTATGTACGAAGTACGACTAGAAAAAAGCAGCGAACATCTACTTGAAATCTTTCTCTTCTCTCTCTTTCAGCGCTCGGTCTTCAGGGCGATCGCGATCAACACGACAAAGCCGCTTACTGGGCCTAATATGTGGCTGTTCCTCGCCCATGATCTGCCACCATCAGCATCAGCATCAGGCATCGACATCGACATCGCCGTCACGTTTCGTTTTCAACCAAACCCAGGCACATCCGAATACAGTTGAAAGCAATGATTCGACGTAGTGAACGTGAAATGAACCGGAAAAACGGTGCCATTATTTGCCTGATGCTTTGACGTATTTCGTTACGTAAACTTGTCTCGTGTATCTCCCATACACATTATTTGTATGTCGGTGGCTTTTAAATCGCTCGTCATAACGAACGATACCCAGGCATGTCAATTCGTTTTGCACAAGTATCGCGCCGACAAAACCTCGTCGAAGAATACAAGCAAATGGGCACTTTTCTGGACAGCGATTCTTTAGATATACATTTTTTCGAGAGCTCAAGCTTGAGAGATGCCGAGTTATTCACTCTATTCGAGACTCTGTCACCTACGTTCTGCCGGCTGACCAATTCGAGTGGCCTCGTTTGTAAACGTGACAGACCGAAGTCCGAATAGCGATATGGAGAGTTCTAAAGGCCGAATCGAAATGTGGTGGCATTAAACTCACCACTCGACAGTCTTCTCGACGTAAATAAAAATGTTTTCTCTCGAACTTTGCATTCCTGATTCAGTCACCGATGCTGGGTCACTGTGATTTAAAAATTAAGACTGCTATTTAACTCTAGCAATGAGTGTCCGCGGTTGAATGGATCCAGAAGAGCGGTGGTCCCTCATTGATGGCGAACGAAGCGTGTAAAGCGAACAAATTTCGGTGGTCACCGTAAGAGTCCCGCAAAGGTTGCACCTTTTAATGAGCGCCTTTTCTGCCTTTTGTAAGGCCGCACACCTCCAACTGCACACTTCATCGTCAAAATTGAGTCTCTCAAACAGACCGACCGACCAACAACGTAAATGACTGCGTTGTACTATTGTACCAGTCCTTCAAATCGGGCGCAATTATAATCCTCGCTCTGAGCGGTGTTCTTTTCCTAATAGAGTCGTTCGCAATTTTCACTGGTTCAGTTGACAATTTGTGAAACGACAGCGACCGCTTTGAGAAAAACGACCATCAGTATGAATACGCGATCAATAACAATATTTTTGAAGATTGTCAAGCACAGAGAGAAGGTAATGACAGGAGAAAAATAAATATTAATGCAAAGCAGAGCGGTATCGACATGGCAAGCGAGGTACGTTCGTGTGCATTCTTGTGCATTTGTGCATACGAATATCGCTGTCAACACAAAGAAGTTCGCTGGCCGCGTTTCTTCATTCCCTATTCACTCTCCTTATTATTATGAGCCTGATTACGCAGATAATCCTCAAAGAAATCCGCTCCGCTCGTATCCCTATCCGAACGTCGGCCGAACGCGATAGTTGAGTCTTCACTTAGATTGGACAAACGGTGATTTTTTTGTGTTGCACAGAAGCGTAGGTCCAGCAGATAAACAGGACAGAGTTTGCTCCGAATGGGAGAATAAACACATGAATAACGTTATAGTTAAGGGAGACATGGCTCACTTTACAAATGAATGGATGTGTTGGTCTCGGGGAGATACACATCGTCGACATACACATCGTCGACCGTATTTCTGCTTCCGACTCAACAGTCGTTCAGTCAAAAGAGTGTCTTTAATAAACTCCGCTTTGTGACATTATTAAGAGTGGTGATGCAGATTAGCGATAAAGATTAGGCAAATTCGATGCTCAGCTCTCCATTATCTGCACTTCGCGTGGGGTCCACACGGAAAAGGTGGGAAGAGTTGCGGCACGGCGGCAACAAAAGTTCAGCTTTACACCGACAAATCCTCGAGATACGTTTATGATGTTTCGCAGAATCGGAACTTTGTTAACAACTGCTAATGACGGTAACACGGTGATATCAGAGAGTTACTAAACAGGCAAATATAATTAAACTGTCGTAGAAGCTCGGTTAGATTCTTGAATCTCGTCTCTGTCTCTCGGGCAGCCATAAATTCTGAATGACAGACATTCGTTGATATCTGCGCTTTCTCAGCGATTGCAAAACACTATCAATGAAATGCATTAATTGTTGTCGTTCTCCGAGAAAATATGCTTAACAGAGCTAATTGACGCTTCGTAGTTTAGCACCTTGAGTAGGAGATAGACACGTAGAACGCTGCTCGCGTCCAAGAATCACAGATAGAGAGTTTCATCGACATGACAGCATCATCATCACTTCGTGAGGAGTGGTTTTTTGGCGCACCGAGATTGGTTGTCGAACAGATTTGGACGTGAATGTTCCATGTGGCAACTGTTATTGGCGAGAGGATCTCTCCTGCTATTGGCAGTCGCGATAATACTCCTCTGCCGCTCTCCTCTGCTCTGCTTTCTCTCACGCTGATTCTGGCCCAAGTTTTCTACTTATTTTCGTGTAATTCTAACTAAGTTTGTCGCTCTATTTCAAAGCTCATATAAAAACGAGGTTACAAAACGATATTACCGACATTGTTGAATCGCACGAGGTGTGGAGTGCGCGCGCGAAGTGGTGTCTCGTCCTCATCTCATCATCATGACGGCGAGAAATTTTTCTACATGGCCAACGACGCTCGTCAGCACGACGGATCATCACCATCACCATCACCATCAGCTCACGTCAGCTGCAGCGCGTCAAGCACTAAAAGAATCTGTTGGTCTCGCGAGGCAGACATTCGACAGAGAACAGTTCCACTCGTGTCACCAGGACACACAACTCATCGAAGGGCAATCAACGATCAAGAACGTGGACTGTTCATCGAAAGAAGACGAGCAACGAACAACAGAAAGCGACTCGATGTCCGACGGACTATCCGACTGTGACGACGATGTTCGGATCGAGTGTTCCGATGACGAGATCGACATCACAGACAACTTTAGCAAGGATCAAATAGGTGCGTGTGATGGTGGCAGTGAAAGTGGCAATGATGATGACCGCGACGAGCAATCGGAACGAAAGCGTGCAAAGAACCCATCGGGAAATGAAACAAGCAGTTCGACGAGTTCGACATCGACCAAGAAGAATCACTTGGTAAAACCACCATACTCTTACATCGCACTCATCACGATGTCCATTCTTCAGTCGCCTGAGAAGAAGTTGACACTGAGTGGAATTTGCGAATTCATCAAGACTAGATTTCCGTATTATCGAGAAAAGTATCCAATGTGGCAGAATAGCATTCGACACAATCTATCACTTAATGACTGCTTCATTAAAATTCCTCGCGAGCCTGGTAATCCTGGTAAAGGTGAGCCTCTCAATGTCGATTCTGTTTTGCTGGCTTTCAGCAGAGCTTGATTTGAGATGTAGGGACAGAAATTCTTAGATTGCATGAGAAACAGTGTTAAGTTTCCAGAAATGACACTTAAAGTCTCACACAAGACCGCACGCATGCATGTTGGTTGGTTTGGCATTCTGAGTTATCGTCGATGTCTTGTTCTCGTAGGCAACTACTGGACACTCGACCCGGCCAGCGAAGACATGTTCGACAACGGCAGCTTTTTGCGTCGACGCAAGCGATACAAGAGACAGCAACCCGACCCGATCAAAGACCCGTTCTGTATGGCGGCCGCGGCTGGTTTCGATCCATACTCGATCCGTAATCCCGGCTTCATCCACCTTCCGGCACTAAATCCTGCTGGTTATCCGTACCTGACACCTTTGCCGCCGCCGCTTCCATTACTATCGCCTCACGAGTTTGCAGCTCGCGCACCTCTGCAGCTCATAAATCTGGCACTTCCGGCACATCTTCATCAAAACGTGGCCGCACTCGGCCCATCGATGCCGCATCCACATCACCCACATCAACGACCTCCTGTCATATCGCCGACAGCAAGTGGTGCTACATCGTTATCACCACCATCATCATCGTCGATGACCGCCGCGAAAACGTGCATCTCGTCATCGACACCGTCATCAAAAACGAGCTTCACAATCGACAGTTTGATAGGCAACATCGTCGACAAGACACACTCGATACCGAAACACGAACGATTTCCATGTTTCAGGCGAGCGAATGCAAATACGCAACCATTGAAAACATCGCACATATGAACCGACGTGCATAGTAAATTTCGGCAGCACAGAAATTGATAATTTCGACAAATCTTCGCAGCAGCACACGTCTAATTCGATTTCGACGTGCAGTTTTTAATCTAGACAAATATTCGACGTTTACTCAACGATTTCACTGGGATTATATTAGAAGGCAAATGTGAGTAGAGAAAATACGCGTCGTTGCTCTATAGGCTAGATCGAGAGTGTGAATGCGAAAGTGAATGTGAAATGAAAATCGCATGACGCGATTTCTCGTTGATCTCGCTCTCCTCAGCATCCCTTGCGTAAAATTAATTATCCAAATAACATCTGTTGAAGCATTAAACTAGTGAGATGTTACCTACTCTTACATCCCGTGTCTGTACAGTTTGATTCTATTCGCAATTCTTTGGTCACAGCAAATGGTTAATCTGTTATCATAGTCAAGTGAAACAGTTTTTGTTTTCTTTGCTTAATGCGATGCAGGATTAGCGATACCCGGCATATTTAGCGCAAATTAAAATTTCATGCTAAAAACAGCAAAATATCGCCTATGCTTTACTACTGTAGTAGACTAAACTCGCTTAGTCTCCTCCCCGACCTGCTCACGTAACTTAAAGTATTAGATATTTATCCTCTCTGTGCTCCGTCCTGCAGATCGTCTGTCCATCTGCATCACCAAATGTTGCATCAACATTATTATTAAAATTAAGCTCGCGAAATAGGTAATCGATATTTATCAGAACGGAAATCAACCTCGAGAAGCGCTTCCTTGTTGAGCTTACACGAAAACTTGGATTAAGCAAACGCCTGAAACGGAGTAGATTTATTAATTATTTGGACTCTTCTCGCCGTTGAACGATTTAGGCCCACACTGAACACGTGCGAATGCAGATGTGTGTATGCAGATATGGTGATGGTGACAGGAATCGCGCTAAACATGCTTCTTCACCAACTCGAACCTACTTCATTTAACGCTGCCTGCTAATTACTGTGGAACCCTCTTCACACCCGAACCCAACTCCTGAATGCCATTCACCCCACGAACGAACGACACCCATCCACATCCACGAAAGGGTGACGAGGTCAATAAATACATGTGCGATGCGATCTGCGATTCCTCATCGCGTTGTCATCCAATACGACCAACAAGTCATATCAGAAAATATGAATCACTAATTTATTAGATGTTTGCGCGTCTCATTAAGCGCAGCAAATTGCATACTCAGGCAACGAACCATGAGAAAGGGAAAGCGATCGAGGGACACGCGATAGGAAACTCCTATCAGAAATACGAGTAAATAGGACCAGGAGGGCGTGCAAAATGTCAGAGTTTGTCGAATATTCGTTCGAGCGCCGTTCATCCATCACACGCAAGCATGTTGCATGTTTATTTGGAGTATGTACTTGCAATCCACAATCAATCGAAGTACATCACTGCACTTCACTTCTCACCGCATATCTTTCTAGAGGACCGGAAGCTGAAGGCCGAAAAGAGAGACTCAGCCGCGTCTCATTCACAGTTCTTTCTGTCTTGCACTTGCGGCCACCTGGCCTTAGTGCATTTGACCAAAAGCCGCTTCAAGCATCATTAAGAAATGTGGGAGAAAGTGGGAACTTTGGGAACTTGGCAGACTGCATGGCGACAGTTCATCGTGGACGAGGACACAACAACTGTGAGGATGGCGCAGAAGAAAATGTGGGACAAGAACGACAATCTTTCTGTTAGCAGGAGAGCGACAAACGACACGGACGGAATGAGTGTGACAGAGACCCGCAAATTCGGTGTCGTTTTGAGCTGAAACTTTGGCTTCGGCATCGGCACTCCCCTATGAATGCAGTGCATTTGTTCAGCTTTAGGTTATGCAAGTTCGGCACAGCATCGGCATCATAATGATTTCGAGGCGAATGAATGGCGTTCATCGCGAAAATGATGTTGACTCAGTTCGCTCGCTTTTGCCAGTCGTTTAATAAGCCCGGAATGCGACGTCGACGTCGTGTGTGATGTGCTGTGTGCGATGTCGGTTATTTCGCACTAAATTTTTATTGCATAAACGTTCTCTCGTTCTTATGCCTGTCGCCGTTCAAATGCCAGCGATATTGGCATGGCCTTGTTTATGAATAAATATTTGCACAACGAGCTCGATATGCACGGCCAACGTTTTTGCAGCGAATGGCGGCACTTGACGACCAGAGGAGAGAAAGGAAGCCGATCAACAAGAAAAGAGTGTCGCTGCTCAACTAATCATGCACGTGGAGTGTCGATCTCAAGAGCGACTACTGCGAACTCTTCACTACATTACTATGCTTAATTAACGCACGAATAAGTATTTCAGAACTTGATCATGGTTTAACAGTAATTAATGGCCACTCTTGCAATTGTGTTACGAGAATGGTCGCTGTTCGGCGACTGGCATTCCTCAGGCTAGTTGCGTTATACGTATTTTTGGCACAAGACGGTTACCTGATCTGATTGGGACGTGACATACGCACTCTGAAGGTGTGCTTCGCTTCACAACGATTTCATCTTACGATTGATTAATAAGTATCTGTTATGGATCGAAAGTTCAAATATACGCTGTGAGACACGTAACGAAATGGACAGGTGAGCCGCAGAACTCGGTAAAAAGTTGTTGCTGCTCAAGTAATAATAATCACATATTATGTGAATAGGGGCCATAAAACGCGCTGGCACCACATTTAGTTTGATTTGCCGCTCATTTAATACACACACACAACTTATCACCACCACCACCAAGTAAACGAATATCCATAAATCGTAAAGCAAGGATCAATCCAATAAAAACATGGACTTCTGAACGATGAGAATGTGCGTCATTAATCCTAACCAAACATACAATAAAACACCGAGCCGAGAGTCGCATAGTCAGTAGTTAGTTGTCGTTTTGGCCACGATAAGACCGCGACTCGATTCTCTTGAATTGCATCAACAAGTTCATCTCCTGTTGCACCTCCCGTTCATTACATTGACTATTATCACGGCAACTGAGAACTTGCACCATCATCATCAACCGTGATCATATCAGATTAGCTTTGATGTGTACTGGCGCCGGTACAGCAAGGTAAAGGTGAGCAATGAACCTATAAGGCCTCAACTACCGACTATTACCGGCTGCTGGATTCTTATAGCAGCGATTCTGTACTTACATTGTTTGGCTTGTGCTTTGTGTACGTTGGTTTTCGACAAATAGCTGTCAAAAATAAAGCAGCCAATTCAAATGCAAACCAAACGATTGCTGTTGCTCTAGTATCAATAATAAAAGGATCGCGAACGAATATCCCGATCACGGACGGACGGGATCAAGCGAAAACGTACATGAGAAACGCATCCGGAAAACTCGCCTGTATGTT
>JAGGCA010000114.1:84385-96289 GCA_022876805.1 Osperalycus tenerphagus | reverse complement strand
AAGCGAAAGATGAGAGCGAGGAGCGAGGCGTGAATTCGGCAACTCGTACATGTGTATCGATTTCTGGCAAACGTGACCGACATGCAAACACAAGAAGCAGGCAGCAAACTTACTTCAGAAGACGGGAACGCCAAACATTGAGATATCCGTTCATAGAGTTCCTTCATGTTGCCAAATCCCGAGATGAGAGCCGTTGGGCTAAGAAGAGCGCAAGACATTGTTTTATGCAGATGATTGATGAAGATTAGTAATGCACTTAAATATATAAATGGGAAGAGGGACAAGACAACGCTTTCAAATTGATTACCTTCCTTGCGCTTGTTGACACTGGAAGACGAGTTTCGCTGGTCTGGCGGCGTCTTCAACATCAGTCGCCACCTCAGCAGAAGAAACATGGGTCTGATTTAGTTGTCCACTACCATTCTCACTCCCGTTGCGATGATCACCATCATTAGGAATTGATGAATGAGCGTTTTGATTAGCATCGATCGAATCTTTGCGCCTCTTCAACCCGAACAGCGGCATGTTGGCGAGATGAAACGATGTGATTGGCAGAGTGGTGTCACTGCCGATGAAAGCCAGTGATGAAGAGATACACAAAACGCGAGATCTTGCCGACTCTTCAATTTCAGTTATGGGACCGGGTCACTAAACAAAAACGAAGCGTCACAATCAATGTAACGCGCTATCAGAGAACCTCTCCAGTCGACCGCCTGTACTCTGAATGCCAGGGTGTGTATCGGTGTGGTAGGAAACGAATCGAAACAAATATTACTCGACGAGACGAGTCCATAGCACCTGGATTGGGGACTGGCAGACAGAGACTGCCTGCTTAGGCGGCTGAATAATGGTTAATGATATTGCGATTTTTGTGCTCTGTTGCGAAACGTTACGTCAACTAAACTTTTTTCGAGCAAACCGGAACACGAACAGTGCTCGTTCATGTTATTGTAATCGAAAATTTTCGCCCACGGTTTAATTCAGTTGCGGATGAGTTTAGAGGACTGCCGAGAATCATCGTGAATTCTTCATTCTGTTATGGCACGCTTAACTTCTTACTCGATTAGATCTTCTATCTTCAATTAGATTTAGTTGTATGGTAGAGCCAATTTGTGTATTTCTCATTATATTATTCGGCAGCGGTAACATCGATTAATGTGTGTCACAACGAAGAAAATACAATCGATGCAAAAAAAAACTAATAATGTGACCATACATAGACGTTTCCACTATAAATAAATTAACAATTGAATCCGGAACTAAAGCCGCACAATCTCATTGTCATCGTCATCACCGAATTGTCATTGTAATAAGAACAATGAATCAGTCTTCATAAGTGTAACAGCAAAGTAAGCACTTGAAATGGATCATAACAGCAATCACGATTAGCACCGAACATGACACGAGGCACTTTTATAGTTTTGTGGTGTCTTCCGGTACGTTAAAAAGTTGACGAAATGAGAGAGAGAGAGTGAGTGAAAATATGGAATCAAAATTGAACAACAAAGTAAACATGAATAGCAAATATGGAAGATGATTGGAAACGTGTCATAACACTTAAACGTCAAATCGACGTCGATGCTGAAAGACTCACTCAACGAGAAAAATCGATCGTAACGGACATGTGTGTAAATCGAAATAAAGTCAATATTTGGCACAAACATGATTAGCAAATAGAAGTGAATTTTGGAAATAAGAGATTCCAATAATCAGCGCAAAGGCATCATCATAAATACTGCTTAAGTAACACAGCGAATAGAATAGATGAAACAAGACAATAACATCGTAAGTCGTTTGCTCGCGACATGAAAACCGATTGAAACGCAAACCTTAGTCTGTGATCTCAGTGACGTATTGGTGCGGAAAATATCCAATTCTGTCATCAACCTGACCTTTCCACCAACCTTTGTTTTCACCGGCTTTGCTCAGTATTGCGATGCGATCTCCACGTCGGATGCTCAAATAATTAGATGCCTCACCAGAGAAACCGTACACTGCAATTGCGTATCCAATGGGTTCGAGTGACGCCTCAACTCTCTTGTATGGTATCATCAGCGTCGTGTTAAGTAGATTGAAGCTCTCCGCCAAGGTGTTCTCTTCATACCACTTCACCAATTCGACCATGCTTTTGAAATAGCGTGTGTGCGACAAGTAGAAATGGTTGTCGTCAGTCGAGTGGACTCGCATGTGCTTCACTTGACCATTACAGTTGAGACTAATCGCGTAATTTCCTCGCTGCTTGGGACTGATCCGCACAAGAAAGGCGCCATTCGGCATTCGTTCGAGGATCGATTGCGCTTTGTCTCTGTCCATGCTGCCCGAAAACCAGGGATATTCGTCGAGATTAAGATTCACATAGCCGTCACTGGCTGTGGATGGCACACAATCGCCTGATACAAACTGAGGATCTTCGTACGACACTCGCCGATCACTGGCATCTTCAACTAGATTCGATGGAAAGCAGCCTTCTTCGCCAGTTCGCTGATTCCTGCCCTCCCACCAGTCGCATCTATTCTCACAATTTTTGTCAGTAACGAAAATGATATCGTCAGCGACGAACGAGATCTCCCCCAGACTTGGATCACCATCGAACGATGAAAGTGCTTTGTACCTGTTGAGAGTGGGAGAAAGAGTGAGAATAAGTATGTAGAGACGTAGCTTCGAATCCGGCGATATGAATGCATTGCGCGACACTTGCATGCAATCGCATTGCATTGACACTAATCAGCTTGCTGCAAAGTTTGCGAACGGTCAACGATCATCACCGACAAATTGTGAGTGATCAACAGTGACCACCACCATCACCATCACCATAATTCGGGACGCGCTCGTGTTGGCTGACGAGGTGAGAAAGAAGTGCGACAATCTCGGACTGTAACTGGACAAAAGTCAAGTTGACGAGGTTCTGTCCGCGTTGAAGCAAAAGTACCAGGGCAGAATATGCCCCAAGGAGATCACTCATTACATTGTCACTTCACACATCGAACAAGACATCTCCGTAGTGATCGTCTGGTCATGCCAGTATCGTACTGACCTCGACGAGTCGGCCAAGACGAAGCTGTGCGGCGACATGGAGCAGTTTGTCATGGATCAGCTCGAGACGGACAGCGAGCACGGCGGAAATGTGCGTGGCGGTGGATCAGTGGTGGACAAGACAGGAGTCGAGCGCAAGTCGACCTAATCACACCGACAAGCAGTTTGCGAGTGACTAATGACATGCCAATGTATCAATACGTACGACCATTACTAAAGATGTTAATAAACACACGTTATACGTACTTGGCCAACTGCGCGTTCGGTGATGGCCTCAGGTGATGACCGTTGACTCTATTCTTAAAAGCCAGGTCGTTCCATGAATTGCGAAAATTTTCCTCTTCACCGGAACAGTTCGACGTTATGGAAGGGCTCGACGGTGGTAGCGGCGGACGAGGGGGCAATGTGGGCGCACCGCATGACCTGACGTTCAGTATGCAATTCTTGTGAACAGCAACGCTACAAACACGGCATTTGTATCCTTGATAGAACATTCCACGCAAGAGTTTATCACATTCAGCACAGTTTGTCGGCCGGTCGAACGTGTGCATTACAAAATTATGATCCGTATTTCCATGACGGAATGCTGCCGGACACACGTTATCGATCGCCTTCTCGATGGCCTCGATCCATTTCCGCTTCATCTCCTCAGTCTTTGCGTACAGAGTATAGGCAGATTTGTCAGTGCGACGGACTAGATGGAAGAAATGACTCCATTTGTCTTTGATGCTGTACTTTGATACCGTCGTGCTTATCGTCGTGTTGCTGTCCTCCACAACGTATTCAGCCAGGATGAGTGCCTCCTTGTAACTGTACTGCTCGCACCTGACCGACTTGCACATCAGCATCACTTTGTCGAAGACGAACAAGTAGCGATTCTTCAGCTTGTTGTCTTCGGGAGACCGGATTTTGAGTTCACCGTCTTTCACCAATCTACCATAATCGGTGAATTCTGTGTTTTCTGGCATATCCAGATCCGTGATGCTCGCTTGGATATCGGCGATAATCTGAATGGACTCCGTATCGCGCTTTACTTCGTTGATGAACTGGCCCAAATCGACCATCGCATCATAGGCTTTCTTTAAGCCATGGTAATCATCGTGCGTCTCTGAAGTGTTCTTCAACAACTCATTCAGCAAGAGATGATACTTGAGTATTCGTTGCATGGGTAATGATAACAGATCTGAAACAGAATTCCAATCGAGACATTGTATACTGAAAGTCGATACTTCCAGGATCCTCTGGATCCGTGACGAGCAAGTTGTACGTACCACGAAGCTTGAACTTGCCTTCGTTCGCCTCTTGTTGACATCTTGAATAACGAAGACGAGCGAAAAGTAATTCGTTAAGCAATAATTGCTATCATTGAGTAACAAAATCGACATTTATCTTACCGTGATACTGCTTGATTGACAAGATCGTTCTTGGTGCACAGCTCATCGACCAGATCCTGAGCTTTCAGCAGATTTGCACAATACTCGCCGTAGACGACAAACTTGTCCTTCCAATGCAGGAAACAATTGGATATCTTATACTGACTCGAAGTACACGCCTTGTAAAGTTCCCCATGGAATCCAGTATGGATCTCGGACAACTCTTTGATATGCAAGAAGATCGTTTGTCGGTCTTCGGGCCTGATTCCGGGACATGACTTTAGCGGCCTGACAAAATGCTTGATGATCATATTAAGCGCTTCCACGTAGTTCTTTTCAGTCTCAACGAGCTCCTTGATACAATAATCACGCTTCTCGACGGGTGCTGGAACGGGAAAACTCGACCCACCGACCATCGATGTCGCATTTTTGTTCTGGCCGACTCGCAACGTTACATAGCACAGATCTTCATAAAGGTCTTCTTCTTGAGTCCGCCGACTCGACGTCGAGAAATGGGAAGATCCGTGAACGACAGGAAAATCGAAAGCGACCATTGTGTCCTCGCAGTTGGTGGCATCGTCAGCAATCCCATTCACGGCACCGTTGGTCACGATGTCGTCCAGATTCCGATACGCGTCCGAATAATAGTCCTTGGCTTGCTCGAGTCTCGGCGGAAACCCAGCAATTCCCGTACCGTGGACTTTCGAAGAGTGCGACAAGCAGGACAAAGTGTGCAGAACTTGCCCAAAATCAGTGCAGTCGACCAACATTGAGGGCTCGAAAAGGTCCTTCTCGGATAGATCGAACGCTGTCTGACAGGCACTGAGAAATGCGCGAACGTTCCTCAGGCAAAGGAATTGCGACATTTGCGGCCGGAGTGACACTTCTCGCATGTCGATGGAGTGGGGCGCGAGATGGTTGAGCAGTTGGCAGAGAAGGACACCGTCGCGAAGCACGTTGGCCTGGATCAACAAACAAACATGTGGCAACGAATTTGATAATTAAAATATTAAAGCACTGTCGATGCGGTTGATGAGCAGTTGACAATTAGTCACTTTCAGATCGCACTCTTACCAGGTCGATGACGGCTGCATTGAGCCAACAGACGCGATGGTCGGCTGAGAGGAGACCGCATCGGACCAACCAGGAGACGCACTCCTTCCACAGATGATCGGTATCGGCCATGGCGATGGTCTGACAACGATTGTGTCGTCCTTGTCAATCGTGCAACTAGTCAGTTGGTGTGTTTTGACAGACTGATTCGAAGAAGGGAACAGACAGACTGCATAACGCCGAGCGCATTCCTCCTGATGTGCGGCGCTGCGATGAGGCGCTCAATGCAAACCGCAAACCAGCATCTTGGCAACCACAGTCAACCACAGTTACCCTCACCTCCATTCATCGCCAATCACCACCATCACAACACTCTTCCCATTCTCAAATCACCAATCAGCTCGAAGCGCATGGTATCTGACGATGACTAAGGATGGCCAGTTGTCCACCAGACATCGACGATGACTATCACTGCTAAATTTATTTCTCGGAGTCAGTTTACATCCGAAAATTCAATTAAATCTAATATCTGACTACGGTCGCACTGACAACGTAACGATATGAAAACTGCAAGTCAGACAAAACTGGCCAAAATGCGAGCTTATAATGCAGTTCCCGTACGTTTATCTATGGCAAAATAAGTGAGAGCGATGGGAGTGCAACGTTAAGCTCAAAACTAATCGGTAGATCACATAAGCACAGGTATTGCACAACTAATCTCCTTGAAAATGCACCAAACTAACTATGTTCGTCGGTCGTACAAACCGTCAACAAGGCCATCAACACGAACCCGATGAATAGAAGCAATATTTTAAATAGTTTATTTCCTGGTTTGAGCGACGCGTGATTGTCACCCATCAGTTCTGATGGTATCAATTCGTGAAAAGTGACGTGCAGAAACGTTCCGGCCGCCAATCCCTGAAACGTGGCGCTTATCACTCGACCGAGGAGGCCGGGAGTGTATCCAACAACTACTCCGGCAATGATGCCAATCGGGACAGTCGAGCAAAAGATGAGCGCGAAACGGAGATTGCCTTTCAAGGAACTATTGATGCGGGACGCGTTCAGACCGAGAGCGAGCGCCACGAGACACTCGTGCAGGATGATGCCAATGAACAGATGAACGGCTTTGGTAGTGTCGGTTAGCAGACCGAGCGCCAGTCCTTCGAACACCGAATGTATGGACATAGAAAACATCATAATGAAGAAGCTCACAGAACTGGCGCTAGACAGTAGATGAGGATCGATGTGATGACTATGGCCGTGACCTGGATTCTCTTCGACAGCGTTTCGTTCGTTCATCGTCCGTTCGCCGGCTTCTTGATTGGTGTGCGTTGTGGTGCCGTTATGGTGATGATGATGATGATGATGATCACCGTGCGAATCGTCATCCATAAGTAATTGGTGAATTTGCTCGTTGACAACTTCATCTTCGTCCAGATGGAGAACGATATTCGTGTTGCTGCTTTTCTTCTGGCACTGCAAAATTAATTGTTCGAGGACCAGCACCAGGAAAAGTCCCAAGATGACGGTGAATTCTCCAAGAGGGAATCGAATTTCTCCCCACTTCGCATCAGCAAACACGTTGGCAAATTCTTTATCGACAAAAGGCATGAGATTCAGGAAACAGATAGCCAAGAAAATTCCGGCAGCGATGCAGTTGCAGTAACTGACAATCTTCGTATGACGGTTGTACTCCCGATCTGCACCGATCAACTGACTCGACGAGTCGTGTGTCCGAGTTCCTTGGCTGTCACCTGCGTGCTGGCGATTCTGCTGATTTCTGACGAACAGAATGGGACACAGATAGCAGGCCAATGTGGACAAGTACATCGAGATGGTGAATGTGATTTGCCAAAACAGTATCGAAAGTTCCATGGTGGGGCCGGGATCGATTTGCTTGGTTTGTTGATTGCCGAACGATTGTCAGCGTGAAGTATTGATCGCTGGCTTACTTATTCATGAGCTGGCCAACGTTAAGCCGCCTGTGAGAAACGAGATGAAAACAGAACGTCGGGCAATTAACTAGACGCACCTGTTGAGCGAGAAACGACAGCAGTTGAATCGTCTTCTGTGTGCAGTCGAGTGTGGGAATCACGCGCGTCGAGGAGCTCGTCACTATGACACTTTGGCATATTAATTATGTTCGAATTAAGATGCAGAAGGGAGTCTACGTGTCGCACAACTGGCGATTCAAGTTCAATTCTGATCCTCAGCTGGTTTCCGACTCGTGTGAAATGCGCGAGATGTCGCTACGCGTTCCACAACCTACTAACGAACACCGCCGAGATACCGGTCCAAGGGTTCTGCTCCCCCAAGTTTGGCTCCCATTTCTTTCACCAAACCGATCCACGACCATGGTGGTAAGTACCAACTTATTCATTCATGTCTTCATCTATACATGTCACGCTTTGTATGTGTCAGAAAATTGGTCTCCAGGTGACTGCCAACTTGGAGAACGTGTCGAGCCTGTCACCATCAGGACAGGACTTCCGATGGTACTTCCGGGTATGCGATTCACTCCAACACTTTGTTGCATACAGCAGTTTGACAGAGTCCATGTCTCGCAGTTCAAGTGTACGAGCTGCGGCGAAGAATCCGCCAACTGGCAATACATATCGCTCAGCGTGAGTTCTGACGCGAGGAAGACGTCGACGAGTCTCCATGAAGAGAGTAATTGTCAATTACTAATTGATATATTGAAATAGGAGAAGTTCGCCATCAAAGGCAGCCGGGGAGAGGCGCATCTCGTTTCCAAGTGCAAGCTGTGTGGACGCGATAACACTGTTGGTGAGAGGGACGCCGTCTTTCTAATTCAAATGCACTACAGTTGCATCGTCATCCTTCATACCGCTCAACTACAGAGATTCTCAAACAGTCCATTGCTCCCTACACCAACGATGACAATCACCAGTTCAAGACAGTCCTGGTACTCGACTGTCGCGGTGCTGAGCCCTTCGACTTCTCGCCGCGTCGAGGATTCCAAGTGCAGTGTGCCGAGAGTAGTAAGACGTTCGAAGATGTCAACCTCGAGGAGGGCGAATGGGTTCGTTGTCTAATTCAGAAATAAATGTCCATGATTAAAGTTTTCATCCTTCGCACTAGGTTGACTATGATGACACCGTGAACCAGTCGGTGGGTGTCTACGAAGTGCGACACAAGTTTGTTAGACTATAATCGAAGCAGTAAGTGACCAAGTGCGCGTCTCGAAACGCTCTGCAATTTTACTTATTTATTAGGCCAACTGATTTAAAGTGCCGTTCGTCGTCTGATCGATTGTCATGCAGTCCGTTTGGGTGGCCGACAAGTAGAAAGAATTCGGAAATGAAACCATCTCGCCATATTTTCTTTCTATCGTAAGTTTTGTACTCACGTGTTTTTACTGCCCTTCTTTACGTATTCGTGTTCGTGTATTAAATCCAACAAAAAGCGAATTAATGTCCGAGACATTTGATCAATCTCGTCGCGAGTTCAAAAGTGGTATTCAGAACTTTCGGCTGGTTGCGCAATTCTATTCTGACGTAAAATTGCATCACACCTCTAATCTTGCTTCACATTTTTGCGAAATGTAACATTACTGAGAAATTCGCGACACACCTTTGCTGCAAGTATGATCAGTAATTCCTTCACAAAAGGCAGTTTGTGTAGCGCATAGTTGCCTAAAGTAACGATCAATAGAGAAGTTCAACTTCCTTTTCCTAATCAATTTCCACCGTTTCCCGAATGCCAAATTAACTTGACGCGCTCGAATCCATGTACTCTTAACCCGTGAGAACAACCTGAGACGGTTGTATCTTGAAAAATTGCGAGAAAAGTTATAAATTTGCGAGATTTTTTCTCCCGTACTCGTGATGATAAGGAGCACACTCACGCTGTCAGAAGTGAAAATGCTGCTGTATTATGACAGTCGAGCATACTTTTTGCTCGTTTCGTGCCATTAGTTCGATACTTTTGTCTCGTATCGCATTCGCACCTCCGCCTCTCCTCCTCTCCTCTCCTCCTTCCTTTCTATTTCATCTCTCCGGTGTTGCCTCGAAAAATGTCGTTTCATTGCGCCGTGTTTCCATCTCTTCCGTGAAATCTCTTCCCACTTTTGTTATTGTTTCTTTTCTCCTCTGCTCTTCCATGTCGAGATACATTCTCGCTAGTTTCGGCGTCTTGTGCTGTTTCTTCTTTCTCGCCTGTTCCCCCTTTCCTGTCGTCACTTTGTCACAGTCTCGCAACGAAATTTATCCTCATCTTCATTGTGTGTTGTGACGATACCAGGAGAAGTTCTCGTGTTACTTATCGCGCCCGACTTGTTCCTCGAGAACGAGGCAAAGTAATAATGGAATTGATCATGTCGCTCTATTTCTCGCCTGTGTCTGTCACGAGTAATGAGTGACGAAAAAATGTCGATAAGTTAATTCCGTTTGCTCTCCGGCAATAGCGGACAAAGTGTCGCGATTTGTTGGATCAGAGGATAGACAAGAGAACTTAAGGGACTGTTTCGCAAACTTGTTTTCATTTTTTGCTAGAAAACATGGACATGATTTGAAACTGATTGTTCGGTTCACATCGCTATTCGGGACTCCACTGTAGCGTTCTTGGAATCGATCAAGAAGCCCATCACATTGATGATGGATCTAACCGTAACTGATATCTCGATGTTTCAGGTTACCTACACCGGGAAGGTCAAATATCAATACATTTGAATTATCAATCGAAATCCTAGAAAGTACTCGGAAGTTTTTCATTATTTAGAAATGTTTGTTGATTGTATCAATTTCAAATTTGCTTTGCACAGTTCGCATGCATGGCCTTCACGGTGTACCGTTAATTCGTCGACATCGCATCGTTCTCGAAATTGTAAAATTTTCTGTCAACAGAAGCCAAGCTCGCCTGGGCACGTGTCATCATTTCAAGAATTGATAGTATGTAATCAATATAAGTTATGCACTGAAAATAAATAATAGAAATCTACGTAGACACATTTGAGCACAGCCTTTGAAACGCGCACGCACTCGATTAACCACTGTTAATGGCACTTTCGAGTTTACATCGATGCTGTCGAATTTATTCGTCTAAATATGCTAACGATTACTCTGCTCGACAAGATGGACGCGTCAGGGAATGTTTGCCGCGGTTCGCAATTAGCGAGTGCTATTAGGCCCAATCGATAGCATCGATGCGATCAATCACCGAATCAAGAGCTAATGTCAACTTGATGAGTTCGCTCGACGATGATAACGATGAGCACAGAAGATGACGCAAATGACAGGACCAGGAAGCAGAGATAGAGAGATGCGGAAGACGCGAGTTGATTGAACGACAATAAATGAGGAGCGCGATCGCGTCAGAGGCACGAAGATTTCGTCAACTAATCCACAAAGACACTCGTTCTCGTTCTGGTTCTTGTTCCGCTCGGATTGTGTCCAATTTAGGTTCCTGAATCTCAATCAAAGACACATCTCGCTCCTCTCACATGTTGTGCAATTGAATCGCCATCTCTCACGTAATGCTGCCTGAAATTCAGTTCATGGTAGATGCTAGAATTCTGGAATAGTTAAATTGTAGACATCATTCGTTATTATGAGAGAGTCAGGTTGAATAATGGCAGTAAGTAATGGAGTTAATTTACGGTCTCTTTTGACATGTCAGGGAATAATAGGCGAAAAAATAACAGCAGCTGAATGAAGCGACAGGGTTGAAATGAAAGGGATATAAATACTGCTGGCGTCATGAGCGAAGCGTGCAAGTGACAAGGAGAGACATCCACATAAAACTCATATTTGGCACGCGAATGACTTCGGCATGTGGAGAGAGAGAAGCAATCAGAGAGTATCAGAATGATAGAGCATCAATTCGCTAATGGCAGCTCTTCAGGTATCATCGTAATCGCGTGGCGTTTTTATTGTTCATTACAGGTATGTTCCTGCGCCCTGGAAATTGCAGGCTGCAATCCATTCGGGCTCGACGCTGAGGTTGGCTGAATGGTTATAGTTATAGTTATACTTGGCTGAAACGCAAAGTAGTACGCGCACAAGCGGAACAATATGTAAATGCACAGTGGAATGCAATTCCATAATTCAATATCTTGTGGCGTTGACTGCGTGGTACACACTTATTATTACATGGAACAATGTCGCGTAGGAGGAAGGAATTCATCTTTGATATCGTTCAGAAATGTTTTCCACTTTTCTCATCAAACGCCTATGTTCGATTGCGACATTCTTTTCAATTGCCGTACTTTTTCATTTACTCGATTCATTACCGGCATGTCGCATCGAATGAGCCCAAACCGTAATCGCAATACGTCTGTTGACTTCCTACACGTCAGCCAGGAATGTCGCAAGAAGAAAGGTATTCGTGCGTCATTACTTAACACGGCAACTTGAACAACAATGGCAAGTTTTCGTCATTCCTGATGAGGTCCGATGCCGTTTTTGGTTTCTCTCCCTGACTT
>JAGGCA010000114.1:41282-62210 GCA_022876805.1 Osperalycus tenerphagus | reverse complement strand
TCCAGCTGAACTGCGTTCTCTGTCTATACATGATGAATAAATAATAAACGCATAAAAATATAAATTAATAAATCAGAATGATCTGTACTCATGTCGAGTGGAACCTTCCCGCCGAATAGGTTTTCCGATATTGACTCGCCTTCTGGGCCACCGTCGAATCGAACAATCACATGATCGACATTGTTGACTGTCTCCCCAACGAATTTATTTAACTGATCATAGTTTAGCGATCTGTTGGATGTCATTCCGCGAAGTGAAGATCTGCCTGCTCGGCGTAAGTCTCCTGTCGGGAAGAACTTCGCATCGCGTCTTGTTCACATCCCAATTAACTGTCGTTAATTATCAGGATTCAGGTGTGGGCAAGTCGTCCGTCGTCGAACGATTCGTGCACAACACGTTTCATCAGGGAAATGAGAGCACCATCGGGTAAGAGGGCCATGTGGGAAGGCTGAACGACATGAGTCCAACATGATCGATCGAACTTCTCCTTCCAGGGCCTCGTTCATGAGCAAGACTTTCATCTACAACAATGTCACGTATAAGTTCAACATCTGGGACACGGCCGGACAGGAGAGGGTGAGAATGAACGACGGCGAGACCCGTGACTTATCGATGAGGTGTCATTCTCATGGTCCAGTATCGAGCATTGGCCCCCATGTATTATCGCGGCTCAGCAGCCTGCATCGTCGTCTACGACATAACATCGATGGTCAGGCAACCATTTAGAGGCCTCCAGTCTGCTCTCTCATGTTTCTTTGCGCTCTGTTTTAGGTATCATTCAGGTCGGTGCAAAGTTGGGTTCGTGAATTGCAGACACACGTCAACTCGAAGGTCGTCCTCGCTATTGCGGCAAATAAGAGCGATCTGACCGAGAAGAGGGAAGTGCCAGCGAAAGGTACTCATGCGACTCGCTATATATTTGCTGAGTAATTAACTGAAATCCTCGTTCGTTGCTCGCCATCAGATGCCAAGCAATATGCGGATAGCATTGGTGCGGCGTTCACCGAGACGAGTGCGAAAAACGCCAAAAACATCAACGAACTCTTCTGCAACATTGGTTAGTTGAAATGCACATCATGCCTAGCACATGCCATAGTTAGATGCCCATCTCATTAACGAGCTCCCGTTTTACGATGCATCTACTCTCTTGCAGCTTCGAGACTTCCGAGTCCGGCAGCGAGCACATCATCACCGGCCGCTCATTACATCTCCCTTAATGCACAAGTCGACAGGGAAAAGTCGCGTTGCTGCGGAGGGAGTACTAGAAATTAATTTATAGCGCACTATTAGATGTTTAGGTGTAATTCAATCGATTTAGGTAACACTGCAGTCAGATCGTAAATGTGGACAACACGAGCTCCACGTTCGCTGCAAATTGCGACTGACCATTTATACGTCTGGCCTGCCTGTAATCTACCATTGCAATATCGCTATGTCTGACTTGCGCCTAAGACATTTTCGTAGTTAAATTGTTATTTGTTGTGATATAACAGACCCGAGCGTTTTATTGATTACATGGATCAACTGTGTAATCACTGTTAATTTTATATATTTACAAGCCACATAACTATTCGGATACTATTCAGGTTAATTTTGAATATATTTTTTGCCCAATACACTGGTAATGCAAAGAGTAGTCTTACCGTTTGCCGTGATTTTCAGCGAGTAAGCTGGAAACGTACAGCGAGACATGAAATTCCAGAGAATGCAAATAATTCGTTCGGTGCGGTTTTCGCGAAGTTGCCTTCACTTTGGTATTGTGCTGCGAGTCTGCTCCATTTAGAGAAAGGCTAAAAATATGACAGGCACTCAAGGATCTGGCTAAGAGATTCTCGCGCTATGTAATCGTGCGCGAATCTCTATTTACATCTGCATTCACATATTAGCGTGACGCCATCATTTACTTGCAGACGGCGAATTAGGCAAGCCCGGGTTATAAAACATGCCCAGTTTCGATACGTAAATTGCTCGAAGTCACTTCAAATCGCGTGAACTGAACGGGTGAGCTTCTCAATGCAACTTGGTTGCTGTTATTGGCAACAAGTAACACAATTTAAATGCAAAGATCAATAATGGAATTGGCACAGATTATATGAAATTCGTAAATGGCAAGCGTACAAACACAGTAATTGTGTATTCATATGAAATAATTAAATTTCGACTAGGTGACAGATGGACACATTTGTAGATATTTTCGCACAAACCCATCATTCGTAATGCAAGTGACGTTCGTAATCTCTGTGTCAAAATCACAACGAAAGTGAAGGTTACTTGGTAAATAGTGTGGAATGGTACTGGATTAGTGTCTCGAGCAAGTTGATTTCGTTATTCCAGCAAGTCGTTTGGAATGTCATCAAGCTGATATTCGGAGTCCTCATCAGCGTCGGACAGAACACGGTGGCCAAGTTGTAGAAGGTCATCGTCCGTTCGTTCGTCGCCACTTTGTTCAGGTGAGCCATAAAGAATTTGAGAGTCTGTCATGGTAAGTAAATATTTGCAGTTAAGCAGTAATCAAGGCAATTATGAGTTGTCTCACCTGGTAATGCGCAGGTGGCATCTTCGTGACTGCATCGCGTAGTGATGACAATCGTTCCATGAGAGTTGCCTTTTCTGTCAACGAACCAGTACTCAGTTAGCCAATGCAGACACCAAAACTGGTAATCAAATTATCAGTATTTAATTACTTATAGCATCCACCAGGATTGGGTAGCAGTCGAACGTAATAAGCGGAATAGGAAGCAAGCGGAAATACAACTTGAGCACTCCCGTAATCACATGAATGTCTTCTTCCTCTCTGAGAACAGACTCAACTTGTTCCCAGTCTGCTTCGAATCGCAACTTGAGTGCTTCGACACTGTCAGCAAATCCAGAAATTCGATACAGCCCCTCGACATTCAGACCACGTCGTTCGATTTCTCTGACGCAAATGTCGACAACGAACGGGCGAACTGTATTCCTTGCCTTCACGAATGTAGTGAGATCAACTCCAAAAATTCGGCGAATATGCCGTAGATCCGGACAACAGTCATTTGGCACCTTCTCAGAGCACTTCCTGTGAGCAGCAAAACCGCAATCTTCGCACTTAACGCCCTGCGCTAGCAGACCCCACATGAAATTGCCACAGAAATCGCACCACGGTAAGCCGATGAAATTGTTCACTTTGAATATGTGTGACTTCTCATACGACTGCACGTCGAGCTAGGAGAAGAGAAGATAGTAAAGGTAAACACGGGAGATCGAACTGATTCGGAATGACGGTTTTGTACCTGTTCATTCTCGTCGTCGGGAACGTCATCACAATTGTCGATTCGTGTCGCTTGCAATGCCAGACTGGCGGCTCTGTTCCGATGCGGTCTTGTAGATTTTTGGTTCTGCTTGCGGCTCTTGTGCAGTGTCATATACGGACTCTCCTCGTAATTGCAAGCATCTCCGAGCGAATTGATGTAGTCCGCAGCGTGAGTCTCCAGATAAAGAGTGATCAGTCCGTCGGCGACCAGATCGTGAATAGTTTCGAATCGTTTGTCTCCAACGAAATGTTTTCCATCATAGTACAGGCGGAAGTTCTTCGTCGTGCCACCGAACCGTAGACTGAGAGTATACTGACTCATTGCCCGCAGGCTCTCCCTGACCAGATACCGTCCATCTTCTCCATTCAGCAGCTGATCAGCTTCGTCTCTCGATATCCTACCGAAAAACTCGCGCCCGTAATGTGCTGGTCGGTTCTCGGTTTCTCTCTGACACACGACTCGCCTCGGAGTTGGAGCTTGAAGCTGAAGCTGATAGACTGTCGGGAGAAATGGAAGAGATTAAACTGGAAATGGAACAATCTCGGTAGTCTCACGGTAGTGTTTCCACAGATGGTGCAAATCAGCGCTCTCCCGATGGTGCTGGTCACCAGCTTCCGACATCCTTCTAATATTCTGGGACTACAAGTGGTGAGTCAGACTAAAATTCATTGATTCCAATTTTGAATTTTGAATTTTGAATTCACTACCATTTGTCGGTATGTACGATCGAAGGGCGTGACTGCATTTCGGCGTTGCGCCATTTATGAATCCTTACTAACGCGACTGTGATTTATTGTTGTCGACTTCTCGACTCCCACAACCGAGGTGATGCTCGGCTGAGCATTTTGTGATTCAATTCAATTGAATTCAATTCGGGGTTGAGCGTGTCGCATTTAAATTGTCCAACGATAGCAGGATGTAAGGATAGCAATGCGGTGTTTGCAGCGCGACACGGGAAGCGGCAGGAGAGGACCATCACGCAACTGATTTGATTTGCTTCATGATATGATTATCATCATTCCCATTTATTCGTTATGTTGCCATTCATGCTCGTCGTGTCTGCTCTTCATTCGCTGTTGTTTTGTTTTTATTCGCTTTCACTCTCGCCGTGTGCTCGCACTTTTGTGACACGGATTCGATGTCTGGTCTGTGCTTCTTACCTTTGTTCGTTTCTCAAGTTTCACTGAGAACTTCTGAGTGTGTCTGGATGCTGATTCAAGATTCATATATGTACGTGGGACAATGACCGGATATTGTCATTCGCCGCTGTGAATGTCATGGTCAATGCATCATCATCAATTCACGTGTTTTCCTGTGTGAAACAAGTTGCGAGAAAGTGACAATCATTCATACTTTTCATCTCCGCCAAGAGTTTGTTCGCTTGTAACTATTCAAATGTCACTATCGTGAGCTGTGTTAGTTAGAAATCGAAGAGTTAATCGAACTTCATCTGTCACCTGTTCGTTAAGTAAGTTCTCGTGTGATACTGCAAATTTTAGGCAATCAATTGACAATGTCTGCTTCGTGGTCTACACTCTGGCACAAATGTAAATTGGGCTGGCTAAACAACAATGGCAGCAACGACGTTGTCGACATCACTAATTGTCTGACGTGCGCTGCAGCCACTGAAGATCGTCAATCGCTAAGTGTGTGCGTGCAGAGCCTGATCGCATCATCCGAAGATATCTGCGAAAACAACAAGGACGAGAATCAGAATGCTGCCAGAGACTGCCAAACATCTTCAAATCGTCACCCTGTTACTAGGCACATGTCCGTTTCGAGGTCGGGTAGATTCAAACAGAGGCTCAAGAAACGATCTGCTATATTCGATAATCCGGAATTGGCAATGAAGGAAGAAGAGGGCAGGAAATTGGCGATGGAGAGAAATGCGAATGAAGATGAAAATGATCAACGGGAGATGAAGAATGAAAGCAACGAAGAAAGAAACTTGAACCTGGATTGTAACGTTAATCATATGGATGGGTTCGGAAAGTGTGTCGGCTTCTTAACTCTAACTTCGAATAACTAGAGTATGAAATTCACACAGACGGCGTCACGCTTTTATTAGGCATTTTCACAACTCTTGATGGCACTTTAAGAAGTATGTTATGGGCACAATAGGATCCTGATTCCGATTCTGGTCTGCCGTTCGACAACTAACTTTCGTAACGTTAGGCAACTGAAGAATTGGTGGCATTCTGTCAATACTGGTAGTAGAGAGTTATCGGTTGCAGACAATCACATTCTGTATTTATAATAAACTGCCGACATGACACGAAACTTAAGAAATTCAGTATTTTGTTTCGATTCGATTTGATTGATTTGTTCATGATAATAATATAATTCATTTATGGACGGACTTCGATAAGGTATTCGCTTTACTTCTTATCCCCTTCTGGGAACGGGCCGGCCATCATTGTCTTGAGGAAATCTGAAAGCGATACATGACGGGCGTGAAAAATGGTAATGTGAGAACCAGAAATTAATCAGTCATACGTTCATATTTGATGTTTCCATCGTCGTCGACTTGTCCAGCGCACGCCAACATAATTTCATCACATTCCGGATCCGATAATTTCTCGCCCAAAGACATCAAAATATGCGCTAATTCAGCCTCCATCATGGTGCCGTTCTCGTTCTTGTCGTAGACCTTCAGAATGAGACAATAGATTTAGTAATGAGTAAAATTGTGCGGCAGATGAAATTATGGTAAATAAATCAGATACATAACTATATCGAAACCATGGCTCACCTTCAGTCCCTCAATGAAGTCCTCATACGCACCGCTATCCTTGTCCTTCTTTACTTGACTGTAGATTGGCAGGAACTCTTCCAGTGTCAACTTCTTTTCACCTGGTGGGAGTGGCCGTTTATCAGTTTAGGTACCACATGCATTCTTTAATTGATGAAACGTTTTCGTACCTTTCTTTTTGGTTCCTCCATTCTTTTCTACCAGGGCCTGGCGTGATAAGAATGTTACACTCTAATAAATAAGATAAATAAATTCTTACGTTGGTTAAACGAAGGTCCAGCGACCTCAGCAAGTCGCCCAAGTGATAGGCATCCACTTTGGCAATACCTTCGAAAATTCATAAATTGCGTGCAGTGAATGGTCAGTGGTCAGTGGTCAGCCCGATACTTCATGTGTAACGCATCTCTGAATTGCACACGACTGTATTACTAATTTCATCTTCGAGAGATCGTGACGCAAATTCGGTTTGCGAACAATTTATGGCCAATTAATCCGGTGCGACGAGCAACTCGAAACTGGCCCAGAATACGTACCTTCGAAGTCGTAGATGTCGAAATGCAGTTTCGCCTCTGCAAGAGAGTTGACAGCGAATATTAATATGTCGTGCTCTAAAAAATTGTTATTAGACGGAGACCCATGAGGGAAAAAGTCGCTCCAATTGAACCTGAAGCGAGCCAAAACGAGCAAATTCGTTTAACTTCATTTAGATAACAATTGTGGTAAAAGAGTGGAAAGCGTCATGCTAACCTGATTCGGTTTGTTTTGACACCGGGCCAAGGATTTCGCATCTCTCTTCTCTGCTCTATATCCTTTCTATGCTCTTTTCTGCATTCTCACTAAGAAAACTTCCTTTGCGACAACGGCTACGCATACATATATCAATACTTATTATGTTCAAGTGTCACGAAAGTCTGGTCTCTCAAGTGTGTCTTGCCGTGGTTCGCGCCGTTCACACTCGCATCAATGACAATCAAGGTGGAATTTTAATAGAAAATTTTTTAATGCTTTAGCGAGCAAGAGTCAAGCTGCGGATCATTGAGACTCGCGTAGCCAAATTAGGGTACAGCACCGTCGAGGAAGCGACGCAATGATGCTGAGGCGATGCTCGGCTATAAATAGCATCATGGTGGCACGCTTATGGTTAGTGAAACTCGTGGCCCGGTAACGTAATCAGAGAGTCTGGTCTGTATTTGTATGGACTTCAAATTCTAACTTATCTAATCGATAATTTGTCGGTACAGTCAGGCCACAGCGCAACTACTTTGAGGCATTATCGGAAAGCAGACGATTCGAAATGAGGAATGAAGAGTTCACTTGAAAATGTGGTCGTACTTACTGTCAACTTCAGCGGGCTTCAAATCTGCCTGGGATCAGAAAACAGATCATTAGTCCGAATTGATTACTCTCGTTCATTGTTTTTCACTCGATCAACTCACCATTGCAATCTATCGAAGGGAAGACAGACAAATTGAACGACTTGGGTGCCGACCTGGAACTCGTACAGAAGATGACTATCCTGTTGCTGTTCCTCACTGCTGGATCTTCGGATGCGGGATGACGAAAGTGCGAGCGAACTTTTCAGTGATTGAGGAACTGAGCAAAAATAGAAACCGGCGCGGTGAACATGCGTGAAAAGTGTTGAGACTTGTAGAGCAAGATAGAAGGATCAGATTGACAAGCTTGGAAGCTATATTTGTACGAAAGTGAAGCAATTTAAGCGATGCGATGCGAGTGGTGCATTCAGCGAGACTTGCCTCTTATTTCGCACACTTAGCACAACAATCGCCATCGAAGTTACAAAGGGTCTATGATACTCATCTGTAGTAAGGATAACAGATAATACTAAAGACTAAAATGAATTTCTTGCTCTTAGACGCTTTACTGTTACTGAGCGACGGCTAGGAAGCATTCAGATCAATAAGAATCCGTCTGACACGTAGACAGAAGAAAGAATCATGAGTTGCAGACAATCTTAATTATTCTCTGTGAAATTGGTCAGGTATTAAGAAGTATGGATGATGGCACGCGAAATCAGGGGTGAGAGTAGAAGTTCAGATTGGTAGTGATTGATTATGATCGGCAAAATTGGAATGTGGCTAGATGTGAGTGGAAAACGCGGACTTTAAACTCGATTCGATCTCTGCTCGCTTGGGGCGCTCCACTGTCGAACTTCTACTGATCAGCTGAATTTGACGTCTGGATCGCCCGGTTGTTCAACTGACCCCGACCAAGAATTTGACCAACATATCTGCTCCACGCCACCATCTATAAACCATGGTCGACTCGCCAGGCACTCTGCGCGAGTACTGTCTCAATTTTGTTCGCGACCGCATCTCGGCGTCATGCAGCCACGATGTAGAGAATCGATCGTGGATTTCTCACTTCGAACAGTCTCCTCTGACCACCTCCATGTATGTACTTACAGTATCGGTGCTCTCTTCATGCTTCGACGCTTTCTCTCTCTAACTCTCTCTCATTGCCTGTTAATAGTTACGAAGAACTGCTCTCGTCACTGTCGGACCAGTCGATGCTTAACGATGACGCACTCAAAATGTTCGATGCCAACTGGATGCGTCTGGAACGTGTCAGAATTGGTGATGCGGTTAAATTGACCATAAAAGGATTGCGCAGTTTGAAGCAGCACAAGATAACCGAGCTGAAAATGATCGGACTGAGCAAAGTGACCATCAACGAGTTGATTGGGTGTCTCGGAGAGTGGACCCTTCAACATTTGACATATTTAAACGTTGCCTATTCATCTTTCACGTCGAGCACTAAAGTAAGCGAGAAGCTGGAATCTTACAAAATTTCATTTTTATTAATTCGACGTGTCATATTTTCTATTTAGTTTTGTGTGGTTGTTGGACTCGCCAAACTTCGCAACCTACAATCGCTCGACGTCAGTCACACGGAATTCAATCACCACGGTTTGGAAATTATCGTAGATCTGCCGAGGCTGCAGCATCTCAACATCTCGTCTACACGCGTACGAGACCTCACGCCATTGCGCAAAATTGCCGACAGACTTTTATCACTGTCCATGTACAATCTCCGATCATCGTCTGGTGGTTGCGAGGAGTTCGTCCCGATTCTGTACGATCTCCCGAACTTGGTCCACCTTGATATATCTGACGATCGTAACACCCCACTCGATCTGCTTACGCCTCTCCAGGACTGCACGATGGACATTCTCCGACGGCCTGATTGTTTTGCGCGCTTGAGGAGTCTTGATGTATCAGGAAAGACGGGCATCGATGTAGAGGAATTGAAACACTTCCTTCGCGTCAAGCATGAGATGGGTCGAGGCTCGGCGCTTGTCTTCTTGGGCTTGTTGAAAACGGACGTTTGCTACGACGTCATGTTCACTAATCGAGTACAGAACGACGAAGATTCCACTGTCGATGTTGTCACTGGAGATGCAACTGAAGAGCAGGTCATTGAGTCACTTCGTCGATATCTCCATCGTCCGATATTCGCTCAGAGGTCACTCTATCATCTCTACAACTATACACTGGCGTACACAGAGCCAAGAATCGATATAATTGAACTAATTTTGCCTGTGATGAAGAAGCATCCTCAAGAGATCGGCATTCAGATGGCTGCGACTGCGTGTCTGTACAACCTGACGAAAGGCACACTTGGAGAGCAGATTCATCCCAAGTGGCTGGGCCAGGTCGCAGAAATAACTTTGGTAAAATATTTCGAGTTTCGTTACTCGCCTCCCGCCGGTCTAACATTGTCTCAATTTTGCAGACGGCAATGGAGAATTTCCCACACAATCAGCAGATTCAGAAGAATTCACTTTTGACACTGTGTAGTGATAGAATCCTTCAGGATGTGGTAACTTCCCTTAATATGGACGTTATGTCAGTATCGGACTAATCGACTTTTCGTTACTCTGACAGACATTCGAGCGTTTCAAGTGTACGCGATTAGTCATGGATTCACTTGTTGCATTTAAGGAAATTTCAATGTGCAGGATGGCAGTCGCCATTTGTTCAATCCTCGCTGCCAAAATCTCCACTGTTGAAAGTTAGTAAAAATATTTATTTCCACTTCGTCGTGGATGTCTCATCGCACTGCTTTCCTTCCATCAGCATCCCTTCTAGGAGCCAAGCCGATCTACATTGAAACTTTGTTGGATATCGTTCGCAATCGATTCGAATTTGGTGGTGCAGTCGACGTGATGTTGAAATTCACGTTGAGCGCTCTGTGGAATCTGACCGACGAATCGCCGTCGACTTGCAGTATGTTCCTTGAGAAAGGAGGACTCGATCTCTACTCGAAAGTATTGCAAGTAAGTCAATCAGTTGCATGTGATTGGAAAATTTGTTCCGAGATTTGTGAGTAATTTGCCGTCTTTTAGCTTAATGCCGGGCTCCCTGCAATTGAAACGAAAGTTCTCGGATTGCTTAACAATATCGCAGAAGTCGAGCACCTCCGATCAGACATCATGAAGGATGAGTTTCTCGTAACGCTCAGGTCAGTTTTAAGTTTCTGTCCGTTTGTTATCTCCTTACGATCGTTATTTAAATTTCAGATCTTTGCTGCATTCTAAGCATATCGATGTGAGTTACTTCGCTGCTGGCATATTCGCCCACTTGGCCAGCGACGGTGACAGATGTTGGACTTCCGAGCTGGTTTCACGGCGCGAGATACTCGACGATCTTGAATCGATCGTAATGAGCTGGACAGCTCCCGACGTAGAAATGGTCGCCTACCGCTCGTTTACTCCTTTCCTGCCGTTGTTGTCCTGCTGCGATGCGCCTTCCGTGCAACTGTGGGCTGTGTGGGCCATTCATCACGTGTGTGATAAGAATGGTAAGTATGATCTCTCAAGTGGTCTGGTAATCACTACATATGATTGTCAAACATTTCTGTTGACCTCAGCTAAGCGGTACTGCGAGATGCTGGTCAACGAAGGCGGGTCGCGACTCATTCAGGATACCTACAGTGTTGCACTCCGTGACAACCACGTGGCCCTGGCTACGATTTGCGAGCAAATTCTGCACATATTGAATGCCGAATTTCCTGAACGGTTCAGTGAGCAGTTTTTGACACGCCGCTGCGATGTATCCACGTATGTGAATGGAATGGAGTTTGAGAACCAAGCATTATATTCACTCAAGTGAAGGTGGAATGAAAGTCATTTGCTCGCTAGGCTAATTTCATTGTGATACAAATATCTACATACGCTTCTTGTTTTAAGGCTTGTTTGTTATTTCGGCCTGTCACTTTAATTCTGTGACTTTATTCATGTACATACTGAGAAGAGAGACCGAATCTATTGATTGTTCTATCAGATTAGTTCGAGGAAATTCGTAGTCAGCGAGTCATTTCCGAACCGTAAAACACAATAAATTGCTTCGATGCACCTTCTTCATTTTCTACTCAAGCCGTTGTTGAGACTTGGAACCAGGATTAAACCAGTGAATGGTGAACGAGTGAGTGAGTTGACAGTTCTGAGTTGTGGTCCTCTCGGCCAGCAGTTCAGGACCCTCGAGCAATTTAATTGTGGCGCCACTGAATATCGCTAACATGATCATATCACGGAACTCGTAAACAAATTTTATGTGTCACAATGATAGTTTATTGAATTTAATCAGCCAGCATCGACATCGATTGAACGCCATCTCAAAGGTAAGCCAGTATCTCATTCGTTCTACTGTTGTGCCGTCACAACGATTCGAATTGTTACGCACGCAGTTACATGAATGAATTCGCTCGTCGAACTCAATGTCGTTGGGAATCAGGTTGAAATAAGTAGGACACTGGCATTTGAGTGAGTAAAAATGGAAGAGGCCAGTGGTGGCACAGTGGTGAGGGCTGTGCATAAATTTGACTCGAACCTGCCTGAAGAATTGAGCCTGGAAGTCGGCGACTGCGTCCAGGTGCTTCGACGTATCGATCGTCACTGGCTCTACGGCAATTGCTCTCATCGATTTGGCAATTTCCCAGCACACTACGTCGTCCATGTCGCTCTACCTCCACTCCAACCTGGACTACATTTATTCGCTCCTCTGACGCCGTTCAAAGCCCAAGAAGAAGGCGACTTGGGATTCGAGAAAGGTACCTGAATAAACGCGTCATAACATTGTTCAGTATTTTGTTTAATTCCCGATTTGATCACTTCGTTATGCAGGCACTCTCTTGATCGGCGAGCGTGCGGTTGATGAGAATTGGTGGTTTGGGAGACGAGTCCTTGATGATAACCAGTCCGGCATCTTTCCTATTACTCATGTCTGGCAACTCGACGTATCACAGCTCAAGACGCAATCCCAAGCTGGCCATGACAAACCGATTTACGCTCGCGTTGTGCAAGACCTAAAGGCTCAGCTTCCTGAAGAGATCGACTTGAAAGCCGGTGACAAAGTGCGCATCATCGAGAGCGTGGATAAATTATTTTATCGAGGAGAGTGTGAAGGAAGATTTGGTTTATTTCCCAAGAAATTCGTCTCAATTATCGAAGATACATCAGCAGAAGACAGTACCGTGGGTGCGTGTGCAAGAATGAATTCAACAAGTGCTGCTGAAGAACCTCCTTCGTACCAGACTGCGATTACCCACATGGAACGACGTTCGTCCGTTGATGGTAACGCAAATCAGCAGTTAGGTTATCATAGTGAAAATCTCGCCAACGACGTTAGGCCATATGCCAGAGCGCTGTATAATTTTAAGGGCGAATTTCCGAATGAATTGAGCCTGACTGTCGGAGAGATAATTCATCTGCTATCATATGTCGATGACCAGTGGCTGGAAGGCGAGAAGGATGGCAACTTTGGTATTTTCCCAAAAAATTTCGTCGAAATCATCGTCGATTGTAAGACAGATAATCAAACGTCAGACTTTACTCCAAAGTTCGAAGATTACCCTCCTGACACGTATGCGCGAGTTCTTTCCAATTTCAATGGTGAGATGGATGGTGATCTGACTGTGAGAGAAAAGACGACGATCACTCTGCTTCGGAAGTTAAACGACGACTGGGTCGAGGCTGCACGAGATGACGGCGAGACGGGCATCTTGCCATTGAATCACATCGAAGTAATCGAAGAGACAAATTACCCAAAAGTGTCACGCGACTCTAGGCAAGTTGACGACCTGCTATCCACAAACGACCTGCTTTCTCTCGCTGACACTCCAAAAGACAATCAAGTGCCACCTCCGTCCCCTGTTTCTCTATTAGATACAGTAGACACTGAAACAAATACAGAAATTCCACCACCTCTGCCGCCTCGACAAACTTCGACTTGTACAGTAAGTTCTACTACAGCAGCTTCTTCATCATATTCTGCGCTCTCATCGACCATTTATTGTAATCAAGACGATATACGTGCACAGAAGTCGAACACGAAGGGACCTAATCGACCTGCACCTCCTGTTCCTCGTAATCCGGTAGTGAATGGTCTCGAGGACAATATCAAGAGAAGTGATAGTAATATATCTTCGTCGAGCAACACATCAAATGCTTCAAGCTCTTCAGCGAGGAACGCAGTCGAAGCGGTTCCAGCAAAAGCGGGGGAGACGGACAGTTTGAGAAAAAGCAACGATAATAAACATGCCGAAGAGATCAGAAGAGAGGCAGCGAGAGTGAAGAAGATGCAGGAACAGAGAAGTTGTGTGATAATGGAGTTACTGCAGACCGAGCGCGATTACGTCAGAGATTTGCGAATTTGTTACGACATTTTCTTCAAAGACTCGAATGAAGCAAAGAGAAGTGGAGTTGATCTGCAATCACTTTTCGGTAACATAGAGGAAGTGATTGCTGTTAGCGAGCACTTGGTTGCACTGCTCGAAGAAAGTACTTTGTGCAAAACTCACGAACATCAGATGGTGGGCAAGTGCTTTTTATCGACAGCAGAAGACTTGAAGCAAGCTTATGGTCACTACTGTAGAAATCACGACGATGTCACTGCACTGTGGCACACATACGAAGCGAGTCCCGAAGTTAAGAAGGTGAGTGGCGAAAGTTAAAAAATAATCAGTTTCGTCGTTCAAATTTGCCATTAACGTTCTATTTCATTCCTAATCAGTTTCTCGATCGCGGTTTCGAGAGAATGAAGGAGCAGACTAATTGTTTCGACATACCAGCAGTTCTCATCAAACCAGTACAAAGAATTCTCAAGTATCCACTCTTGCTGAATGAATTACTGAAATGTACAGAAGACTCACACCCCGATAAGGCTGATTTAATTACCGCTACCAACTTGCTAGCAGACATGGCAACACATATAAATGAATTCAAGAGACGCAAGGAATTGGTGTTCAAGTACCGCAAAGATGAAAATCATAGTTTCACGTCGCGCATCTCAAAGCTGAATCTTCACACTGTCAAGAAGAAGTCATCCAGATTGGGATTCCGAATAACGTCGACGTTCGGCTTGGCATCAACAACCAAGGATGAGGAATTCGATAAAATGTTGTATGAATTTCGCACCATCGAGAAAACAATCAAGATATTTGTGAAAGATCTGAATTCGTACATGGAACACTTGCAAGATTTTGTCACGACGGCGTTCCATGTCGCCGAAGACATCGCTATCTACTACCAGGAAAAGAACCGACAACCGGAAGTTGATCAACACAGAACCGTACATCGACTAATTTTGACTGAGTGCTGGGAAGATATGAAGAGATCCGTGAATCATGGTATGATCTCGATTCTGAAACAACTTATCAACAAATTCCATGCCCCGAATAATCTGATCACAAAGCGCAACAACAAACTTTTGGACTACGACTCGTTTACAAAGAAAGTCGAAACGAACAAGGATCCCGACAGAACGCGATCACTGAAAGACGAGCAGCTGAAGGCAAAGAATAATTACGAGGCACTCAATGCTCAACTTCTCGATGAACTGCCAAAACTGAGTTCGATATCGTTCGACATACTGAGAGACTGCGTTTTGTGTTTTCTCAAATGTCGCAAGATGTTCATCGGAAGAGTGGCCAAGCAAATGCTGACGCTTCTCGAGACTCCTCTTCTTTTCGGCTCGATGACTGCTTGCAGTGCTGACATTCTTCAGACGTTTCAAATAAAGCACTATTTGGTCGTCGAGAAGCTTGTTGAAGACATTTCGCTGATCCCACCGCACTTGTTTCCTAGTCTGAAAGAAGCAGACAAGTGTCAGCTTGGCAGGCGGAACTCACTAAGAGGATCACGAAGAAGTATTCAATCATCGTCGTCGTCGTCGGGGTCACATCACTTGGCTATAGGCAAACAAGCGAGCAAGGATGTGGTAAGTGTGATAGTTGTTTCTTTGTTCCTGGTGATCGTCCTGATTCCTGATATCTTGTCGTTCAGTCTCCTCAAAGTCCAAGCCAAAGAGCGTATGTTCAAAGTAAATATGGCATGGGAAGATTGAGTTATGCCAGAGAGGTACCGAGAAAACAGAACGCGATTCAAATTCTCTTATTGATTCCGCTTTTCTCTTGTCCATCAGTCATACGATGCTGTCGACATACACGATTTGACAGTGCGCAAAGGAGACATTCTCGGTGTGGTAAAACAACGAGATCCAATGGGCTTAACGCACCGATGGTTCGTCGATAATGGAGCTGTAATGGGATTCGTACCTGCGAAGTTACTCTGTCCGATCCATGGTGACGCTTCAAAGACTGCTAAATCGGCGGCTACACGTCCTGCTCCGTCAATTCCCTCGCAAATATCAATCCCATCGGTCGTGGTCACACAGGAAAAGGACCAAGCGCGCTCACCATGTCCAACCTCTGCTTTCAATAGCCTTCCGGCTGTTCACCAATACAAAGTTCACCCTTCGCCAGCTGTTTTATCAACTTCTATGGTTTCTCCTTCTCCGGCGAAGGATGTTTCGTCTACTGATGCTATAGATGCTGCTCCTGCTTCTGACCGCTGTGATAAGCCGCCTTCGTATTCCAGAGTTGCACCTGGTACCGGAAGTACATATCCTTCTGATGGGAACATGATTTCGTTTGTTTCACTGACAAAATTGCAGACGAAAGATGATCATCGTTATACCAATTTGGAGGAGTTCGATCCCTACGCACCTGTTGCGAACAGTAACGAAATTGCGTCCTCCGTTAATGGTGACAATGCTTACGCCGAGCCCCTTGATCATCGTTACGAAGAGATTCCCAACGACGACGACGACTGCACTCCACGAGCAGAATCGCCATCATCGACGGGCAACCGGTCACCGAATCCACCAGAATACTTCTATGCTGCGTACCCGTTCAAAGCTGGTGGTCCGAATCAGTTAAACATGACTTTCGGTCAAGTAATGATGGTGCACAGCAAGTGCGACCTTCAAGGTAATTGCGAGTGGTGGCTTGTTGAAGATCGGAACGGGAATCGCGGATATGCTCCCGCCAGTTATCTTTCGCCTTATAAGAGTACACAAAGTAATTAATATATATGTATGTAATTTTTTAAACCGTGAGATGCTGAGCACAGGTTATGTTTGTCATGATTTTCAAGCTAAACATGTTTTTATCGAGATGTTAAATGGTCCTTAAACTTTTGCTGGCGAGCCGCAGAGCGAGCAAGTCTCGTCGGAAATAAAATTTATATTTTACATAGCGACCTCAAATGCCAACAAGTCGAGCAATGAAACGATGACTGGCCAGCAACGATTTCGCCAGGCTATTCCCAGCATTCACACATCAACAAATAGGTTACTTGATCGCACTTTTCTTTCTAGGTTTAATTCTTTAAGTTCGTTCTTCTTGATAGGCTGAGTTGGCCTTCTCTTCAGCGCCCAAGTCGGAAAAGTTTCGTCGTAGGCGAAAGACCAATTATTGTAAAATGAGCGATTATTGCTGATTCAAAAATCGCGCCATCCGGGATGTCCATACGATCGAGTTCCACCGATTTAACCACCAGCCGAAGATGACGCGATTCTGATTCTTTGTGGCCCGAATTGGTCGAACAGATCGTTACCGGAACCGGGACTGCAACTGGGATGGTGGAATGGTCAGAATGAATTCGAGACGCGTCGTTGGCGTGATCGTGAGAACGGGTCGCAAACCAATCAATCTTCAAAACATGCTCATGGTGAGTGGAAATTCGTGAGAGAGACATTAATTGTTCTCATTTGTCGTGCTCATTGACTCCTGACAATACTTTGATGTGGCATTAATCGGTAATGAAACACGTTCACTCGATGCGTCGATTGCAGCCTCGTGGAATCGGTTCAGCGAGTGTCTATCACGCACTGGTCGTCATCTTCCTCGAGTTTTTTGCATGGGGCCTGCTCACCAACCCGATGATCACTGTGAGACTCGTGCCTCTAATCCTCTGCTGTGCCTCTACTGACCGCTTCCACCTTCTTCATCCAGGTGCTAAATCAAACATTTCCTAATCATACGTTTCTCATGAACGGGCTCATTATGGGCATTAAGGTTGGTCGTGTCGACTCTTCGTCATATTGATTGTGTAATGACATTTATTTGCCTACCGGCAGGGCTTTCTGTCGTTTCTGTCGGCCCCCCTCATCGGTGCCATGGTATAGTAGTAGATATTTTCTGCATAGTTTAATCGGACACTACTCAGATATGCATAGAGATATAACCCTGTCCCTTTTGAATTTACTTGATGCTCTTCTTGAATTGTGGTACCCAAGTCGGACGTGTGGGGTCGAAAGTTTTTCTTGTTGCTCACCGTCATGTTCACCTGTGCCCCTATCCCACTCATGATCATCAACACCTGGTAAGGCGACAATTCTTAATTTAAAAAGACAAATCTTGAGTGCCACATTTCTGGCATTTCGTTATCAGTCTGAATCTCATACTATCATACTATTTATTTCTCAGGTGGTATTTCGCCATGATTTCGATTAGTGGTAAGTCAAGTCAATAGAGTGACTGCTACAAAATAGTTTGTAACGACTGATTGTTGTCGTTTTCAGGAACATTTGCAGTCACTTTTTCGGTCGTATTTGCCTACGTGGCCGACATCACCACCGAGCACGAAAGAAGCGCTGCATATGGACTGGTTCGTGATACACTTAATTGCTGTTGAGAAGTTGAAATTAATGCTTTTGTCTTCACGTTCAGGTGTCTGCCACTTTTGCCGCCAGTCTTGTAACGAGCCCCGCACTGGGTGCCTATTTGAGCCGAAGTTACGGCGATACTCTAGTCGTTATCCTCGCCACGATCGTTGCCGCTGTTGATATTATATTCATAGCCGTCTGTCTGCCGGAATCGCTGCCTGAAAAGTTACGCCTGTCGTCGATATCATTCTGGGAGCAAGCAGATCCGTTATCGTCCATCCGCAAAGTTGGCAAAGACCGAATGATAATGATGCTCTGTTTCGCCGTATTTCTCTCATATTTACCTGAAGCCGGCCAATATTCATGTTTCTTCGTGTACCTTCGACTGGTGATTGGCTTCTCCGCAGAGGATGTTGCCTTATTTATTGCCCTTGTTGGTCTGCTCTCTGTGATTTCTCAGGTGCTGTTGACCTCTAATTGAGATTCTCGAGCATTGTGAACTGAAGCGATACATTTCTGCTTTGACATTTGCAGACTGCCGTCCTGACTGTTCTCATGAAGAATATCGGCAGTAAGAACACGATCCTAATTGGCTTGCTGTCGCAGATGTTCCAGCTATTGTGGTACGGTTTTGGCTCGCGCACCTGGTAAGTGAACTGGGCCAGTTCGAAACTGAGATGACTGCATCGTCACGATTTGCTTTGTTTTCTCAGGATGATGTGGGCAGCATCGATCATCGCAGCCTTTTCGAGTATAACGTATCCAGCCATCAGTGCTTACGTGTCCACTTATTCGGATGCCGATAAGCAGGGTCTCGTTCAAGGCATGCTTACGGGAATTCGCGGTCTCTGCAATGGACTAGGACCCGCCGTTTACGGCCTCATCTTTAACTTGTTTCATGTCGATTTAAGCCACGAAATCGTGTCGCAGTACCCCGGTGGCCGGGGAGAATTGTCAGCGATAGCGAACAGTATTGACGTGAACTCGACTTCCCATCTTCTTCATTCGGAAACGAACCAGTTTATTCCGGGTCCACCGTTCGTATTCGGAGCGCTTCTCGTGTTCTTTGCTGTCTTGGTGACTGCCTTCAGCATACCCGAATTGATTCAGTACCATCATCATCACCATGGCGGGTCCAATTCTTCTAGCGGTAGTAATCGTGACCGATTCTCGAGGAGCGCGAAGAGCGGTTCGCATCGTCCATCGCCGTCATCAAATTACTATTACACGAACGTCCAGTACCAAAGAAGCGACACTCAGTGCAGCTCGGTGATGACCGATGATAAGTTGAGCGAGGACGAAAGTCTGCATCTGCCTCACTCGGGACCTGTCACGGGGTCCATAATGTCGGAGATGCATAAAAGAGGTGCATCTCTGGAACTTCAGCAGACATTAATTCAGGACCAACATCTATGAGTTATCACTCACATTCTGTTGTGACCCAGTGTCGTAGCTTTTCGATAATTGTGATGCTCTCAAGAACTTTTATTCATTGTTGTGTTGAACTGAATCCGATTCGATTTCTATCACCTCGACTGCTTTATACACGGTGTTACATGAAAGTAGCGAGTACATCATGATTTATATGTTCTATGTCTGTTCTAAGACGTGATTTATAAATTTAGAATCAAGATATTTTCATCAAATATATGCATAAGTATTTTGTCAAGTAAGCAACAGTTAATGTGCATAAATTGTAAAATTTATCCATCACTTGTGATTGCATTTTATTGCGGGTTGTCTTCGCAGTGGGCAAGTCTCGTGGCTCTCGTTCCGTCCTGGTCTGCTTCTCACAAAGGATGATGATGCCGATCTATTTTCTTCGAGTCCACTTTGAAGTGAAGACACGGAATCTTATCGTGTTTCGGACAGTGACAGAAGCTGCGTGAACTCCAGTCGAAACCTCCCAACTTTGCGAAGCAATTCGAACAGTTCAATTGTCCAGATGGATATTCAGCGATGGTTGGCATCATCCAGGGCTCTGGTTCGATGAAAATACTGGAACACTCATTCGCCTGATCACCAGCGGGAGCAACAACACAGTTCTCAACACAGTTCTCAACACAGTTGACTTGCTTGAACAGACAAAGTCGGCACTTGCGACACTTGTAGATCATGGTCGGTTTGGTTTGCTTGGCAGGCGAATCAGCCGCCTTCTCGAACCGATACAACTTGTCAAAATACTCTTCAATGGGCAACTTGACACCTTGATCAACGAGCATCTTCTTCCTGGACTCGTCCCACGATCGAAACCATAGCATCTTGAAACACAAATGATTGAGGATGATGAAGCGGTAGTCGCGATTTTGGACATCGATGGACCAGTGCATCGTTTCGTACAACTTGAGCTGCTTGACGAAACCGTCATTTGGTTGAACGATGTTACGTTTTCGTTTCACCTCGACGAACACGTCATCGAATCGGGCTCGATGTGCGTACATCAGGTAGGCGATGACGAGCGTCGCGCTTCTGGACACGCCACCGACACAGTGCACCAGGACACGGCGATCTGGTGACGAGAGCGCCGAGACGATCATCTGGTTCGACGACGGGAAGTGAGATATCAGGTCTTCGTTCTCGTTGTCATTAGCCTGGATGAACAGATACCTCTCACATGTTTTTGCTAATTCGTTGCGTGACCGTGGCTCGATGTCCACCGTGATCATGTCGGTGATGGCCAATTCGGTGAGCAGTGATTTGTCGGTGGCCGCACTCAGATCTGACAGGTATAATCGATCAATGATTTTGGTGTAGTTTGCCATCGGTCTGGCCACGAATAGTTGATTTCAAGTTGATGTTCTCAAGTGGCTTGTGAAATTGACGTCGAACTGTTGACCGCGACCATGTGGTGCGTCTTAAACACGTGACTGGTCCTGAATGCGTGCGAGGCGTGAGTGCTCGAAGACTACCCAGTTGGCATCCT
>JAGGCA010000114.1:7810-21417 GCA_022876805.1 Osperalycus tenerphagus | reverse complement strand
ATCAGCTGTCCTTCAAGGTAAACACTGCAAGACGCCAAGGAATCCGTTGAGAAAGGATTACAGACCAATTGTGCTCGAGCCAGAACAATTATCGATCGTACTGATTGTTGCGTTCGAGTAGTATATCGGTGGTGCTTCGAATGCAGGTCACGCTGGTCTCGAGGATCGCACGATGAGCTCGTTCGTCGATGTACTCATCCAAAGATACAAAGACTGTGCAGCTCTCGATGAATGTCCGTGTCCCGTTTTCGTTGTCGGAAATCTATCTCCTGGCCAGTCTGGTGAGTACTTCTGAGCAGCTTTCTTTGCTAGCAGTTTGTACAGTGATTATTTGCACGCTCACCTGTTCTCATTGAACCAAGACCCTAGGAACTGCGCAAAAAGTGCCAACATACTTTCGAAATCGATGCAGTTGCACATTCTTAGCACTTACAAGAAATTCAACCAACACTAATTGGTTCCATTCCATGTTTCTGTCTCTCTGATGAACAGGCAACCACCTGATTCTGCCTCCCGCCCTCTCCCTGATCGGATGTCGCATCGACCATGCTGGTAACGAGAGCATGATCCGCAAGTTCTGTAGGGACGTCGAAGAGCTCGACTTGGCATCGAACCGGATCGCCGATTTGAATGAAGTCTTCAAGATCGTCAGACTGATGCCAAATTTGCATTTCCTGAACCTGAGCGAGAACGACTTGTCTTTGACGACGCGCTCGAGCCACGCGATAAACGGTCATCGATTCGAGTCGATTAAGAGCCTGGTGCTGAACAATACCCAAGTGCCTTGGATGGCCGTCGAACTTCTTTTGGAGACAATGCCAAACGTCGAAGATCTCCATTTGAGTCTGAACAACTACTCGTCCGTTGATCTAAACGAGTATCGACCGCACGTCAGTGTCAAGCGATTGTACCTCAGCGGCAATCCAAATCTGACCACCTGGAACGAGATCAATAAGTTGACGCGCGCGTTCACGTCATTGGAAGGTCTCTCCATCGCTGACTGCAACATTTCTTCCATACCCAGTGACCTAAAAGAGAATTGGAAGCGATTGTCCGGTCTGAATATAAGTAACTGGCCCATCAGGGAGTGGGAGTTCATCGAACGACTTAATCAGTTGCCTAGTTTGATCGATTTGCGATGTCAGGGGATCGAGTTACTGAATGAGATGGACAGTACCGAGTGCCGGCGACATCATCTGATCGCTCGTCTGCCTAATATTCAGCGCCTTAACGGTAGTGAGATCTGCGAAGACGAACGAGTGCACGCAGAAAAAGCGTTCATAAGATGGTACATCGGTAACGAACATATCGAAAAACCGGAAAGGTTTCACGAACTGCAATCAATTCACGGACGCGTAGATCCTCTTGCCGACGTCGACTTGTCACCACCGAAACACGCAGAGGTCAAGATTATGTGTCATGACGCGACCGAGGAGTGCTTGACGACACAGCCAGCTGAGAAATCGAAAACTAAGCAAATGAAAATAGACTTGAACAAGTCTGTCAAGGAATTCAAGTTCGAGTTAAGGTTTGTCGGAGGAGTTCAGTTGTATGGCATGAGCGGTTTTCTAGATGGTTCACTCAATCATTATCGTTTCGTTCTAGCTCAATTTTTGGCATTTCGCCATCCCAGATGAGGGTCTTCTACATAGGTAAGTAACAAATAGACTACGTCAAAGTAGTGCTGGAAATGACTACAAATAATCACTTCAATTTTTACATAGACCATGAAATGGTCGAAGTCATGGGCCCGGAAGAGTTGAAATTCAATCAGAAGAAGCTTTACACGTACAACGTGCAAGACGGAGATGACTTCGTTGTGACATATAAGTAACAGACTGCGTTGCTGATCTTCAAATAACTACCTAGTATAGCACAGCAATTAGAGAAATTTAGATTGTGCATGTGTCGCATATCACGAGCAGTGTAACTTAACCGGTTCTCTATTTTATCTGCGTTACGTAACGTAAATTAAGTTCATTTTCTGCTTAAACGGTGAAAGTGCAGATTAGAGGACCTCTCACAACAATTTTATCATGTAAAAATTTAGCGAAATTAGCAGCTAGTGTCAGGATGAGTATTGATGAGTATTGTTGTTGGCAGCAATATCCGAGAGTCCTTCATCTGCACCACGATCGCTTGAAGCGGCTTTAACTATACATATTATACAAACACACATATATATCAATCATGAAGACAAAGTGTATCATACAAAGTCATTATGATTATTGTGCGCAATCAATAAACGAACCACAGCAGGAATGTTGATTACACACTGCATGGACGACAACCTTACCCCAAGAGGACACATCGAACTTGTAGCCTCACCAAATGAATGCAGCCTTCTCACGCAGCACTTTGGACCCCTTTCCCATCCACTCATCACGTTGGATCCACATTTCTTGTGCCGTGTCCAACAAGCTCATCACCGCTGCTCCTTTCCATGTCGTGATCTGCGGGTCGATGTCTTTCGGCTTTGTGATTATTTCCATTTCCTGATTGCGGAAGTGTAGCGGAATCTGCATTGATAGTCTGGAGGCAAATTAGATTTACAATGCAGTACTCGAACACAACAGTAATCAAGACGTACCTCGAGTACAACCACCGATCGACACCAGTGAACGACATTCCGCCGCCGACGACGAGAATGCACGAGTACATTTTGCGCTTCTGGTCGTCGTTTTCGCAGCGGTCGATGCACTGGATGATGGCTTGATCAATGCCCAGGAGGCGATCGCTGCTAATCTCCTTGTCCTTCTCATTGGTACTCTCTTCCTCTTCGTCTACATCTAACTGGTCTCCCTCTCTGTTCGTATCGCCTGGCGCCTCATCTCTGTCACCGTACCTGCAAAGGATGATTGATTTATACATAGATTTATACGTAGAAACCAATAACGTACTTCCGCTTCGTCGCCACCAAGTAATCCTCGTTGAACGGATCGTCGGGATCACCCTCATTTCTTGCCAGGATGTGAACCTTCTTATTGTTCGAGCCTGTCACCACCAAAAGTTCCGGATAGAAAAGAGCCAACGGCACCAGAAGACGCTCATCACCCAAGAGGAAGCTGTATTGGAGGATGGGTTGTTCAGGAATGCGCACTTGAATGGAAGGAATGGAAATGCTTGTAACTTCGTGTCATCAATGAATTGGACAATTAACGGGCCATTTTCAGTCGTGCTGTCAAGTATCAGTAGCCGATCTCTGTTAATAAACTGGGTTTCTGACATACCTTGGAACTGCTTTTCCTGGGTGCCGCACAGGTCCAGATTTAAGTGACACGACGATTCTTTGAGATCTTGTAGAAGCAGTCCGCCGATTCGAGACTCCGATTTAAGTTCGCTGTATGGAAAGCCCCTCTGCTTGAGGAGATAGTGAAACAACTGTGTCAGATCGCTGCCGCCGTAATCGAGACAGAGACGCGCAACGCGTGACGCGAAACCATCTTCGACACAGCAGATGGACGTCTTCTGATCGCCGACATCGACAACTGTCGCGTAACTGAGACCAGCACCGAACGTGGCACAGACGGCTTCGTGATGGATGAGGCAGCTGCCGAAGCGAAGATTGTTAAGGAGCAGGTCGACGAGATGCTTGACATGCGTGCGATTGTAGACATCCGGGATGATGAGCACGGCACGGTACTTTGGCAGGTCACTGAGCGCGATGCCCAACTGCTGCTCAATCACCGTCGACCAGATTTTCTCAAGATCAGCAATGACGCACCTGCAAAGAAACCAAACGAGCAGATAATGGAATGAGATAAGCAGCCATTCATAATACCGTGTATTCAACACTCACGTTATCGACCCACCGACTGCCGAGTGTACATTGAGCTGTCCCCTACGTACCGGCCATCGAACGTGGTAGGACTCAGTCGGCTTGACCAGCAGCACCTCCTGGCCGACGATCGTGTCTCGGTTGTTGGTGACCGTCCAATGTCGCGCATTTGGATTTGCGTTCTGGTTGGTGCGCGACAAGAGGACAGGCTTGACCCGCTTGTTGTGCTCTGCGACCTTCGCTGTCCATGTCGCGCTCCGTTGTCGGCCTTCGGACGTCAAGCACGAGTTGAGCACGTTAAGAACCGTGTTCTGTATGTCTTGCACATGTCGCTGCGCCTCCTTGTCGAGTCTGCCAACAGGAATCAAGTAGGGATCTTCCTGGGACGACGCTGAGTTGCACTTGTTGCGTCTGGCAATGCAGTGTGGGACCTGTTTGGGTGATGGATCGCTGGCCAGACCGATGCGCACCAGAAGAGAGCCCGGATGGATAACCACAGTGCCCAACTCGTGCGCCTGATCCTGACTGGATGGGTTCCATGTCCCGCTGCCGGTCACGCTGCCCTCGCTTGACTGCGACATCACGACGGCAAATGCTGGTCGACAGTCTTCCTCCAAATGATGATGACGGTTGGCAGTCACCCGTTGGCTAAACTAGACCGAAATCTGAGGACGCGGCGTCGTGTAGCAGTGACTGGAAATAGATGAATGCGATTTAAAATGAGTTAAATGCCTTGACCGCGTCCGCGACTTGTCACCGGTCACGTGTTCGCGATTGGTCCGTTGCGCTGCTCTTCACCGGCTCAACATGGTAAGTAAACCCTACATGGTTACAGGACTGCTCGCTTTCTAACCACGCCAACGTCACTCGTTGCTGTTCAGTATTCGGTACTGTACAAGCAGAAGCAGGCACACAGCGATGGTATCTGGACGGCGGCGTGGGCGAGGAGCGAAGAACACCAAACGGATCACGTTGTCACCGGAAGTGTGGACGACACGGTCAAGGCGTGGAAGTACGTGCACGACACGCTCGATTTGCGATACATATTCGAGGGACACGCTCTGGGCGTCGTCTCGGTCGATGTCAGTAGCGACGGCAACATCGTCGCCTCGTCGTCGCTCGACAGCCACATTCGGTTGTGGGATCTCAACTCCGGCGTTCAAGTCACCTCCATAGAGGCCGGACCTGCTGATGCGTGGACGGTCACCTTCTCGCCCGATTCCAAGCTGATCGCCACTGGCAGTCAGACCGGCACAATCAATTTGTACAGTGCAGAGACGGGCAAATATGAATCGCAGCTCGAGACTACCGGAAAATTTGCTTTGAGCATCGCTTTCGTGAGTATTGTTCAAACCCGATTCTTTACCACTCGATCTCACCTTTCTTCTTGCGCCATTGTCAGAGTCCTGATGGGAAGACCATCGCGAGTGGCGCGATTGATGGCATGATCAAGATCTTCGACATCGCTACCGGCAAACTGGTACATACGCTCGAAGGCCACGCGATGCCAATCCGGTCGATCGCCTTCTCGCCCGACTCCAAGTTCCTCGTCACTGCGTCCGATGATTCGCACATCAAGATCTACGATGTCCAGAATGCTGATCTCGTCAAGACGCTTTCTGGTCACGGTTCTTGGGTTTTGAGTGTGGAATTCTCGCCGGACAACACTCATTTCGTATCGAGGTAACACGATCGTCATCGCTCTTATTTAGTATAATTACACAAATCATTATTGTTGGCACATACATCTATTTATCTTTATTTATCGCTAGTTCATCAGACAAGACAGTGAAGATATGGGAGGTGAACAACAAGGACTGCATTCACACGTTCGAGGAACACACAGACCAAGTTTGGTGCGCCAAGTACAACTACAATGGGAGCAGAATCGTGTCTGTTGCCGACGACCACTCGATCGTTCTCTACGAGGTAGCCAAGTAACAGTGAAGTGTTCGAGTTGCCAGTTCACTGGCTGTTTGTATGTTGAAACTTTGCACATCGGTGGCATATCGGATTTCGTGCGTGTTTGTCGTTTGCAAAGACTGCATCGTCACTGTTCTCATCTTCTTGTTCTTCCTGGATGGTTTCATCGGAAACCGATGAGCCTGTAACATGGAAAACCGTCGCTTTGTGTAATAATAGTCGATCGTGACTGACTTACTTCTGCCTGAACTTCCTTTCTCTCTGGCAGCTTTATGAGCAGCTTTTCCGTCCAGCTCACTATTAATTGTTGCTACCATGCTGTTCATTAGATCCATTCGCGAGTCCAAACTAATACCGTAAACGTACAGAGTAGTTAGATTAACTTCTGCTATTGTCACTCTTCTTCTAACCTGTATTGTTTTTCACTCAGCATCATTCCTCGTATTCTTCGCCTTAAGTACGGACTATCTTTGGGAACGAGGCGAAGGTTTTTGCCGAAGTGACGAACAAACTCTTGGATGATGTCCTGATTATCGAAGATAGCTGCGAAACTGCCATTCATAATCTTCGGGGTCATCGGACTGTTCGACAGCAGCAGACTGGTTCCGAAATTTGGTGTTCTCTTCTTGATCTCGGCCAGACTGATAGCTCGCGTCGTGCCAGGCGGAACGCCGTACATATGAATGACTTGAGCAGCAGTGTCGCAAATGATACTCCAATCTCTTGCGATGTCCTCAGACGTGGTGCGTGTTGAAGTCACCGTGAAGCGTATAACGTAATTTCCTTTGAGTGAGGCCGGTACGCAGTGGATCTTACCGGATGAGTTCAGTTTTTTTAGTAGGCGCTCGGTCAACTCGTTCTCTCCTTTGAGACGAAACACCACCATTCCCAGATGTCTCGTAGCTGGTAGCTCAAATCTGTCATCGCTCGTGACAAGTTTCTCGAATTCAGACGCTAACTCGACACCTTTTCGGACATGTTCTTGTAGTCCCTTCACACCATAGCTTCTGATCACGAACCAAAGTTTCAGTGACCGAAACCGTTTGCTGAGCGGTATCTGCCAGTGCATGAAGTCGACAGCCAGGCCACTATTCTCGTGTTGCAAGTACAGTGGGTCAACGTTGAATGTTCGATGAAGAGCGTTCGAATTCTGCACCCACATCGCAGTGCAGTCAAAATGGACCATCATCCACTTAGAAGGGTTGAACGCGAAACTTTGTGCGTACTCGATTCCATCGAGCCATCGACGAAATTCGGGACAGATGAACGCCGTGCCCGCGTATGCTGCACAATGACAATGAGGGAGATGGGATGAATTTAATAAACTTAGTTAAGTAAGAATAAGTTAATGTACCAGCGTCCACGTGAATCCAGAGTTCTTCAGCTTTGCAGATGGGACCGATTTCGCTGAGATTGTCGAACGTGCAAGCCCCAGTTGTACCAAGAGTGGCGCAAACAAAGAATGGAATCAGGCCAATTTCCTTGTCGTGTTTTATGGCCTCAACAAGTTTGTCACCTCGCAGCGATAACTTTTCATCGCTCTCTACGTATCTCATCGTGACCAGGCCGATCAGACCTGCTTTCTCGACTGAAGAGTGAGCCTGGTCCGAGCAGTATGCCACAAGTCGACTGTTGACATCCGCATCGTCGATATGTTGCGAGCACTGCGCTTTCGTGCGACGAATGGCCTCAGTCCGCGCTGCCAAGAGGGCCACGAAAGTGGCTTCGCTTGCTGTAGTCTGGATCACTCCACCTCCGGGACTTTTAAGAAAGTCGTCGGGGAGACCGATCATTTTGCCGAGCCAGTCCATCACAATGATTTCGAGTCTGTGGAATGAGATTGATGCTCTAATATAACGGAATGCCATTTTGCATTACTTACTCAGTGCAAGCTGGACTTGATGCCCACGTGAAGCCAAGACAACCGATTGCATCAGCTAACATGTCACCGAGAAGCGAGGCTGGCGAGTTCAGAGCCGGGAAGTATGCGTGCTGCAATTTTAAAGGAATTAATTCAACAAATTCTCAATTTTGTTCTTACCATGAACGGACTCTGCCAGTGAGTAATACCGGGCATCACCACGCGCTCGATGTCTGCAAAAACCGCGTCCCAATTCTCGCCTTCTTCAGGAGCGGTGCCTGGCACCAGGCTTCTCATGTATCCAGGCTTCACATCGGGGAAAACTCGCCGTTCGCGGATCGTTTCCAAGTAGTCGGCAATGAAATCGACCATTTGCTTCCCTGACAATCCGATTCAAGTACTTATTTAAATTCTTGTTTAGCAAGAATGAAAAACTTTCCACAGTTCGAATACTCTCGCGCACTTCGATAAGCGTACTTTCGCGGAGCTCTAGAAATAGTTACTAAGGAGAAACGTACCTCTCGTTCTGTACTCTTCCCAGTCCATTCCACTCGAGTGACCAATGGAATTCTCATGCGAAGTCATAGCCACCTGCGATTCAAGCAATTCTGTCACTAGCTGCTAAAAGGTCACAAAAACCGTTCGCGTTTACTTGGATAGTCATAGAATGTGGCTGTGGTGGTGATGCGAGAAGGACCGCGTACGGATTGAACCTCATCGGTGTGGGAGTAAGAATGAGACTGATATCTGAAATTTGTCGACACGAACGAGACAAAGACTTCCTGAGATGATGCGAAAAGGTCGAACGATCACTTGCTTAAATACTCGACTCGCGTCCCGGAACACACATCCTGATAACGTGTTGCATCGATGCTGATTCCCAGTGGCACACAAGTTACATCTTACAACTTCGACATATTTTCAGGTCACTAATTAACGCCAATTCACATTTTCGCTTCACATTCTGTACTTATACGTCCCAAATTAATCCAGTCACCTCATTAGAAGAGCATCAAATATCGTTCGCTCGATCATCTCGAGGGTCCCATCAATTAGCCGGCCATGTAATTGACGTGAAAGGTGACATCGCAGAAGCATCTTTTGAGTGCCTTGCTTGTCGAGTTTGATCTTACTGTAACTCCACATGACTGCGTCTTAATAAACAATGAGATGAATTGTTGGCGGAGAGCTAAGAGTTGGCTAACTGACCGACATTCGCAGACCGCCGACTTCGGAACGTGTTTATTCCAAATGAATTATCTCAATATTTAAACGATACATTCATTGTCGCAAGCTGATGGTAGAACAACCGGCGATGAAGTCGGCATGGATTCAGTGTTGCTTCTTCCTGAACGAACATCCGTCCCGCAGTCTCGCCTTTCCGCCAGTCGGTGTGCAGAGGACCGTCGAGCAGCCCTTACACTGGACCGCTGTCTGAGCGTGACTGAAGACCGTCGTGATTTTCAGGCAACCTGCAGTAGATCAGCGTGATGAGGCAAATTAATTAATTAGTCGACAGCCACACTTGTCGCGCACTCCTACCTGGACATTTAACATCCATGAAATAAGAATTTGGATGCTGAACGAGCCGCTTCAGTTTGCATTTTCGCCTTTCTTCTTCGGCGCTCGGGTGCAGTAAATCCTTAGCGAGCTGTGAAAATGAGACGAAAATTAATGACGATAACCAGAATGATAGTCAGAATGATGGTCTGTAGGACGGAAGTGGCTCAATGTCGGCATAGTGCAGGCATCGCGCCGATCGTCTTTACTAAGTCACGAAGCCAATTCGCCATCATTCGCGTGTCGTGCGTTGCATGTTAACCTCGAATTGCCCGTTTTCACCGAATTGACACCGGGATACGCTAATTGTCAGTAGTATTAATGTAAAAATAGGAGCGAATACTTACAGGCATGTCGGCAGGCTCGAGACGCGCAGTGGAAAAGGAAGAAGATGGAGAACGGATGTGAGATGTGCGAGTGCGAGTCGCGCCCTCTGTCTGAGTCGAGCACAATGTCGAAGGTCGATCGTCGCTCCCTCTCTCACCGTTTCAAGTCATTCGCGCTCATCTTCATCATTTCCTGGCCGCTTTGTTACCGAACTAGGTTCATCGACGACGCAGAAGGAATAGCGCGACCATGGCCGACAAGGACGAATCCGACAAGACAGTCGCTGATGACATCGTGGTGACCAAGTACAAAATGGCTGGGGAAATGGTGAACAGTAAGTTGGGCGATCAGAGTCGGTACTCTTCGTCGCGCCTTCAAGCACGTGGCACAGATACCTAGATACAGAGCGCCTGGACATCTCCACATCGATATGCTGCCATCAATCACATCCCCGTCCTTGTCTCTTTTCAGTGATCCTCAAGAAGCTGATGGAGAAATGCGTGGTTGATGCGAGCGTGATCGCCATCTGCGAACTGGGTGACCAGATGCTCATTGAGGAGACGAGTAAAGTGTTCAAGAAGGAGAAGGACTTGAAGAAGGGCATCGCCTTCCCGACCTGCGTTTCCGTCAATAACTGCATCTGCCATTTCTCGCCGCTCAAGTCCGAGCCTGACTACAAGCTCAAGGACGGTGACGTCGTCAAATTGTAGGTGTTGCGCTTTAGATACCAGAGAGCATTTTGACCTTATTTCCACTTCCGGCAGGGATTTGGGCGCGCACATCGACGGCTTCATCTCGGTTGTAGCGCATACACTCGTCATCGGCGGGTCGAATGAGAACAAGGTAAAGGGACGCAAGGCGGACGTGATTCATGCTGCTCACTTCGCTGCCGAAGCTGCGCTGCGACTTGTTCGTCCTGGTGGCGAGAACAACGCCGTAACGGATGCGCTCCAGAAGGTAGCCGAGTCATACAAATGCAAACCCATTTCGGGTATGCTCTCGCACCAGCTCAAACAGTTCAGAATAGATGGCGAGAAGTCCATCATCCAGAACCCGACAGAGGCACAGCGCAAGGAGCACGAGAAGTGCTCTTTCGAGGTTCACGAAGTGTATGCCATCGATGTCCTCGTTTCTACCGGAGAAGGAAAGGTTCGATCGTTGTCATGTTGGCGAGGGATTGTCCTAGTTGTCATTGTTATGCCTTATCGATTGCAGGGTCGCGAAGTAGATGCGAAGACCACGGTGTACAAGAAGACTGACGAAGTATACCAGTTGAAGATGAAAGCGTCGCGCGCGTTCTACAGTGACGTAGACAAGAAGTTCGGTTCAATGCCATTCACACTGCGGTCGTTGGAGGATGAGAAAAAAGCGAGGATGGGTGTGCTTGAGTGCGTCAACCACAAGTTGCTGGAACCATTCTCGGTGCTCTATGAAAAGGAGAACGAATTTGTCGCGCAGTTCAAGTTTACCGTGCTTCTCATGCCGACCGGTAATCACAAGATCAGCGGACTACCCATCGATTTGAGTATTTACGAGACCGAGCACAAGATCCAAGATGAATCTATCAAGAATCTTCTGATGCGCAGCGTGGCACCGAAAGCGGCCAGAAAGAGAAAGAAGAAAGCTGCCAACAAAGTGGCCGAAGATGAAGTGAAAAACGTGTCCAACACGAATGCGAACGCGACGAACGCGACGAACGCGAACAGCGAAGCGAATGTCAAGAACGGAGATTGAATAAAAGGCGACAATCGTTAGGACAACCTTTGGGCAGTTTATTAGTTATGTTTGTAACGCAGCACTCGATGTGCTATTAACTCGATTTTATTGGCATGAATCGAACGTGACATATAATGAAAATGATGCAGAATCAATTAAATTCTGACGAATTTGCATTGTGACTCCCCAGTATGTTGATCAACTTGAATAATGACGATTAAATCATTTAAATGTAAGTAAATCGCGGCGAACGAAATACGATGAAATTGAGATATGTGTGTAGCTCTTCTTGACTCGCTCATTGTCGTCACGAGTGGCAAAATAAAAGTTGAGTCGCTCGATCAATTCGGGACACGAACGCGAACGTGTTGAAGCGAGTTGTGTCATTAAACTGGTGTCGGAGCGCGTTCGCGATTCAATTCGCAGAAGTGGTGACTCGCGAGGCTCATTTGTGCATAGATTATTGATTTTCGTATCTCATTTGCGTGCGTCGTAACAGTGTTGAAAGCAGATTCTCTCTTTTTCACTTCGTCACATCGCCAGATTGATCTCGCATGACTATGTAACTTGCGTAGGATGAGGATCGCAAACGGCATCGAATCGAAAATAATTCGTTGCGCTATCATTTTATCACACAAGAGTACATAATTGTTCCAACAGAACGATCAGGCTGTCGACTGATTAAGAAAGTGTATTCAGTCTCTTTTCGTGGAAGATGAACAACGATCCTTAAACTCTTTTATGAATATAACAATTATGATAATTAATACAAGCTCCAAGCACAGTAATTATCATTTCATTAACGCTCACAGAGCTCCATAATGGAAATTCAGATAGGTATTTGTGTGGTATAGTTAGCATATACGTACTGCCTATGAATAGAGTCTATTTATGATGGTTTTATTTCACAGATCACCGACACTCATCTGAGAGAAATTCTTTGACCGCGTAAAAATAGTAAATGGAGATCCATCCAATTGCGAACTATTTTCATCCATTCCTAGTTACATAATGTGTAATAGAGCTAGAAAATCGGTTTGCCATTACAGGAAATGCGTTTGACACGTTATTACACTAATGCGCGCGTCTCGTAACTCCAAGTGATTAAGGTCGAAAAAGATTGCAGTTTTAACTTAGGACCCATCCGTCAGGACTCTAAGAAAATATCATTACGGTTGTGATGTGATACGATGATGATTAATAAATTGAGTGCCGTCATGGTTTCCTTTTACAGTTGATGGCACCGAAGACAAAGGAAAATTACAGGCTGAGGAGCGTCACATTTTCATGACAAGAAGACAATCTCAATGCGCACCACTTAGCAATTTTTCTGTGTATTGCTCATACAAGTAGTCATTTTCAGGCTTCAGTAGTGATGATCTCATCGAAAAATTTCAGGGAAACGCGAACACGCTACTTAACGAATTTCAAGTGATTATGTACATGGTAACCTGAGGAAGGCAGAGTGAGTACTCTTTGACGCTTTTGGCATGCAGATACAATGGCAAGCCTGCTAAATTACTGTTCGTTTATACCGCAGACGAAGAGGGCTTCCAGAAAGGAATTTTGTCCATCAAATCAAGTAAACGTCTACTTTCTACATTCCCATCACGTGTCTATGATGTAGCACACCACCAAAGTACAGGTAAGTGCAATTTGATCATATGCACACCACAGTAAGTTGAGTGACAAAGTGACATGCTGTCATAGTCACCGAGACTCATCTACCATTACATCTGCGTTGAGCCGTTGGCAGCGGTTTCGAGATGACTGATCGCGAAGATACAGATATGAATAATAACTGACTGAAGCGCGTGTCTCGGTCGCTCACAGAATATTACAGAGCAATGCCGAATCCTGCATCATGTGCTGGAGCGGAACTTGCGTGTCCATCGGCAGTAATTCGGTCGTCATTTGATCGCCTCGTTTGTGTCGGCATTTGGCGCATTGGCACGGTGGCCGGACCAGTCTCGGGTCCTGCTCCGGGTAGGGATAGTCGGCATACGCGTATGGATCGCTCATTCGCTGATCGGCGAGCATGTATCGGGAGGACGAGGAAGGCTCCAAGTAAGATGCTGGAGGTACTTGGCTTGATCGCACTGATTGCTGATAACGAGGCTCGTCGATTGTTTCGTATACGTGATCTTCTCGTTCTTGAGTAAATGGAGACGCATCTCTATCTCGGCTGCCCATCGCGATGCTTCTCACATAATGTCGCGCCGCTATATCGCACTCTGGACATGTACATGTACAAATCGCCCGAGATGATGACTTTTTTGGGGTACTTCCTTCGCTGCGTAATGAGTCAGAGCTTTGCTGAGACTGAGACTTGGAGAAGACGGCGAATTTCTGCATTAAAACGAAATGGATTGGTTAGAGTCAGTCGTGCATAAACAATTTTCGACTTGAAATGAAAATCCAGAGAGAGATGAAGCAATAGAG
>JAGGCA010000103.1:15256-31730 GCA_022876805.1 Osperalycus tenerphagus | reverse complement strand
TGGATGGATGCTGGACTGCGCGGCTCCCTTTCTAGACTTGTTTTTCTCTTCTCGCTTGCTTCCTCGCTGACCACTGCAGTGTCCATACTGGTCAACGTGTAGATGTACTTCCATTACTATATATATACTTTTCAGAGCGTTTTGCATCGCTCGTACTCGCCAGTGGCCTTAATGTCATTCTGCTGATTTCGCCGTCATCCCAATTAAGTATTCACTTCGTTCGTTTAGTTTTTACATTGTCATGCAATTTTAACCAGTTTTCATTCGTTGCTCACACTCTCGTCTCCCGATGTAGTCATACATAATTACCATAACACCCATTAGTATTAATACTTTTCGTAGAATCATGATCATTAAGCAATTTTTTGACATTTAGAAAATAACGAAACATCACAGCACGTGTGCTGCATTCGAAACGATCATTATCAGACTTCTGTTTTCCTCCCTCCAATTCTCACCGTGCACTGTTTTTCGTCGTTATGTTTTTTAATTGCCATCATCAATTCGACCAACACTAAATTCATCTATCTCGTTTTCCAGTTGTCATTCTTGTTCGCAATTTTTCGAATCAGCATTATTATCATAATGAGAATTACGCAACGTGTGCTTGTGATCCAATCGCCAAATTTTTATTACCGCAAAAATGAGCTGCTCGCCCTATTCACCGACAGACAGACGGACAGACGGACAGACCCAACGACCTACCTTCTGATTTGCATATACATTTTGAAATCGAATACGAAATGAAGTTGAATGAGAATTTACTGTGGTCGTTATGCGTGTGTTGCGAAATGGAATGACACGAAACGCATTCATGTGTGAAGTCGAAATTTCAGTGTTACTTTCACTCTCTCATCCTATGCGTTATTCAATTTCGTTATTCAATTTCAACTGCACGACTACATTTTCGGGATGTCTGTTTCAAACATAAATGCCTCGTCGTTCGCTTTCGTTTAATCTTTAATTTCATTTGTTCCGGGTTCGTCGTTTCTCTAAATTATTGTTTGCTGAATTTAAACGTGCGCACATTTCGGTTATCTCGGTTATTGGCAGATCGGGGGAGAGGTGATGGAGAGACAGACAGATAGAAACAAGTCAACTTAGGGAGATGAGTGAATGGAAGGCCATCATCGTCCTGGCGATTTTACGACATTTTATTTCGGGTCTCGTTTTCAGGAGAGGTCCTTCCACTCTTGATTCTTCTCGAGCCAGTTGTCATGTTCGCGCTCGCGTTCCGGTTTGCCATCAATTGTTAACACAGCTGTTAAAAATTGTGGTGAATACAGTTTCACATGTTGAAGGAGAGCGAAATTTTAGAATTCAGTCTCCACACTACTCCGTCCCCTGCAAGGGCATGGCAACTCGCAAGAATTTTTGGGTCGCCCATCAGATGCTCGAGTTGAATTTTTGACAGGATTCCCTTTGCTCTCTCATTATCGAACACGTTTCTTAATTTTCTCGAGTGCCCGTCCTCAACATTTCGACCATCTGCCACGCGACTCTGCTCTGACTCTTCGTGAGTTGCATGTTTGCGACACGTTCGTGGCCACCAAATTTGAATAGGTAACGTCAGAACAGCTTGGAATTTCGTGTATGCACGTCTCACTTTCCATTTAATTTCTCACTTTTCCCTACCTCGTCGATTTAATAAATGGTAATAGCTTCGATCGGATGTCCTAGAGTCGTATGCGAGAAGATGAGAACAAGAGAATGGGACTTGCACCGTCACTAGGACGATCTCTGTGTATGGCATATTCGTATTGCTTGATTTTTTTCACAATTCATACACAACAATTAATACACATATTCCGACAGCGCTCACAACTGCATTCTGAGAACCTCCCACCGCACTTGATTTTTTGATCGCAAACAAGAAAATAAATTGCACGCAGTATCATTTTTGCCATTCTCATATTCATCGTTACTCGAGATTATGTAGTCAGCTCACTTTCCAGTCTCAATTCTCCATTGTGATTGATTGCTGAATGCTATTTTCATTGCGTGTGTTTGCTCTATGCGTTCTCCGTCGGCATTTCGCAATGTAATCAAGTACACGTTCATTAGAATGACCTTGCCAGACATTTGGTCCGTATTAAATTTTTCGCTATTAAGTACTTTAAAATCGATGTAGATGTTGAGTGTTCGCTTTTTGCTGACCGCACGCATGCACTTTATGGTTCCAGGAATCAAATGCACATGGTCATTGTTATGAGATTTTGTTTGTCTCTCCAGTTGTGCATTTCGCTGAATTTAAATAATGATTTGGCAGAATTCCGGTTAAGCGCGAGTACAGTTGGCTTGGCGTAATGCAAATGTGTGTTTTTTTCCACATCAGTTATGTCGCTGTCAACTTTAATTAACGCCAATGAAATGTTGATTATTCTGAGTCCCTCGAAACTACTTCACACACGTTGCTCGAGCCTGAGAAAACGAGATACGAACCGCGTCCTGTACGAAATGACTCACTAAATTTTTCGCAAGTCCAATTCGCTTGTATTTATCATATTCGCTAGCATTGATTGAGTGTGATAATTGCACGAAATTCAAGCAACACCGGCAAGCAACCAACACCCGACTGTAGAGAAATGAGATGATGGACCATGTTCAATGTCGAGTGCAACGTCTCACACCTGACCCTAATTGTGTGCTTCTCTCCATTATCATATTCACACCTTAAGTAATTGAATGTGTTTTGTTATGTAAATCTCACCGGTAATTAGTCTGGGTTCGTTCTTTATTCGTGTGTGCGTTTCATATTCGCGTGCGTGTTACGGAAACGGTCGATTAGAGTCTTGCACCACGCAGGATAATAGATTTAAGAATTTTGAGTGCAATTATAATTATTCATGGCGCTGCCAGTCCAGCGAACACGTTCATTCTCTCGATGATTTGCCAGAATCAGAATTCGAGCCTGTTATTGTTCACCTTCAGCGTCTATCTCGTTATGCAACATGATTCGAGTAATGCCGCCATCAAGGCTCGAGCATTTTCTATGATAGTTTTTCACATCATCATCATCATCATCCATAATATTTTACAATTCATTCTCCGTAATGAATTCAATTAGAGCTTAGAACTAGTGACACGAAACGAGGGAAGAATAGATAGAAGGGGAAAGTAAGATTTGACTTAGGAGAGTGGGAAAACAGCGTCAGATTATTGGTATGAGTCGTGAACCAGGGTTGTAAACAAAATATATTGTTTGTCTCCGTCTGGGACGTTAGTCAAGCAATTTTTAAGGGGCCGAGAGAATTGAGTGTCGTTCGTGTCACTTTGCGATGACTTAGGCTCGTCATAATTCACCCCCGAATTGGTGCCATTATTATCTGCTTGCTTTTCTTAGCCAGCCAGCCAGCCGTTCGTCGTCCTTCTTTGACACTAATTTAAACTTCCGCCGTTTATTTACTCGATTCCCAGTAACTTATGCGAATTTTAATTGAATTCCTGTAAAAGCTTAACAATAGGGCTCAGTTGGCTCACTGTGTAGTTAGAAGAGCGCAAATCGCATATTTCTCGGTGATGGAGTTCCGAGACAATCGTCATAAATTTTGTCTACTATCATTCATGTCGTTACCATTAGCGCAGTGTCTAAATCGCTTAGACGGCCATTTCGCGTTTTTAATTGCTGTTTGAGTAGAAAATGTAATAATAATGAATGTTCGCCGACATGCAAATAACGCAGAGAGTGAGCGCATTTCGAACATTTCAACGAATGGTGATGCGAGACATTTGAGACATTTCTGTCTGCCTGTTTTGTGTCTTCTTCCCGAATTTGCTGCATGTGTAAATATTTTTATACAAATTCGCGCCTGCATTCAGCACAGAAGAGGACAGAAAGACGAACTTCAATCGAATTCCATCGAATTCCAAGTTCAGTCGAACTTCAGTTAGCTCTGTGCCCCAACGAGTGTTGTTCTCAACGTTATTCGTAATTTCTCTAATTGCAGGTAGTGCGAGAGAATCGAGAATCAAGAAGTGACTTCGTACCATCTTGAAGTGTCAGCAGCAGCAGCCTGAATCGATAATCAAAATGAGAAATTCAAAGCGCAACCTCAACCGAAAATCAAAATCAAAAAGTGTCTCTGTGTATGTTCATCTCAGCTCATTTCCGTTTCTACACTGATTCAGTTCTGTGTCTCTGCCTTGTGATGCGTTCATGTTAATCGCTCATCATTGCCATTCAAATGAAAATTTCCGAACATCACTTGATCACGATGACGACGACAACGACGGTAATTCTTGTTCCAGCCACAAATTGAACGGGACTTCGAACCGTGTGTGATGATGAACAGTGTGGAGAGTTGTGAGAGAAGTGACACGGAAAACGTCGACGACATAAATACGGGTATTACATCGGGTATTACATCGGCGGACGTCGTTGGTGATTACGATAGCGACGAGAATGTCGTAAAGCTGCGCCAAACACGCCATAAACGACATCAGCAGCAGTCCGGCGATGGGAACGCCGCATCACCATCACCATCACCATCAGCATCACCATCAGCAGTCGAAGACGATGCAACGTGTCATAGTCACCAGAGTGGTGCCTCACTCTCGTCGCCACCAGTCCACCAGGAACCATCATCGGAACCGCGTGCGAAGAAGCGCCGAAAACAGAGTAAGCCGGTCCGATACGGACAGTCGCACTCTTCAGGCGTCGTGCATCCCGAGGTGGATGACGATGACGCGATGCCTGCGAAACGATCTCTAAACGATGACGATCTAGATAATGATGACGATGCCGACGCTCTGCGAATATCGAATGCTAGTCCAGTTGTTGAGTATTCCTCGTCAGACGGTCTCTACCCGATCCCGGTACAAACGGTACTGGGAAGTCGGGGATCGTCGCCGGCCGACTACATCGAGGATGACGAAGACGCGCGGTCGAAGCCGCTCGACCTGAACCAGGCGCGTGTCGCGTACCGCTTCCAGTACTTCTGTCCTCACTGCAGTTGCCCATTCAGTTCTGATGACGAGCTGCGCTCCCACATCGAGGAAGAACATGTCCAGAAGCTCCTCGAGCGTCAGCTACTCGCGCACCACCATCAGCAGCAACTGAACAACCCGAAGACTACCTCATCGCAGAATGGTTCATTTATAGGCGCGAAGCGGCCTGGCAGTGCCGAAAGCGAGGCGTCCGCGAGTAGTGATAATAGCAATAATCAAAAGTCGCCTCGACTCGAGTCACCGTCAGCGAGTTCTTCTCTGGTCGCCGCCGCCGCGGCGCACAACGAACGCAAATCGAATTTCGACAGCGCCGCCGGAAATCTACCTCATCATCAATCATCGACGAGTGACCATAATCAGCATGTTGCCAAAGATCTACCATTTCCTCTTCCATTTCAACTTCCAAACTTGTCGCCGTTGATACCATTCAGCCAGTCCGGGGCGTCGAGCACCAATCCATCAACAGGTGCAGACGGTGGCAAAGGGCTGCCAATTGGCATGTTCTCGAACCCGATGGCACCATTCCTGTTTCCCGTACTACCCCACGGTCAAGGCACAGCGATCGGTTGTGGTGTCACAGGCTCGAGTGGTCAATTGCCGAATGGACCCATTTGCGCTGGACAAACAACACCAGCCGGAATTCGTATATTCAACCCGGAAGCTTACTGCGAACTGTGCAATAAGGTGAGTTCTGTTCAGTTAAACATTGTTAGTTTGATTGTACAACGATTGTACAACGTTACAAATGCGATTGACAAGCTGATCGATAATCGTGAGTGTGGAGTTGCTCAGGCCACAATTTCCCAAGATACAAAAATAGTTGTGTGATTGACAATTGCACGAAGAGGAGTTTAGTTTAATTTAGTTTAATAGATGACTCTTTCTCTAGGAATTCTGTAACAAGTATTTCCTGAAGACGCATAAAGCGAACAAGCATGGAATCTATTCGGCCGATATCGCACCGACGACAGTCCCGTCTGCGTATTCAGCTAGTGCCGCGTTCGGGTTCTCGCCAGCTCTCATGACCACGGCCAATTCAGCTGCGGCGGCCGCTGCCATCCAGATGCAGTTGCAAGCCGCTGCTGCAGCTGTTGCTAGTCAAGGTGCTAGTCCCGAAGGTGTTGTGCTGGCCATGTCCCGAACGGGAATCATCAACATCGAATCTTATTGCGAGATATGCCAGAAAGAGTTTTGCAACAAGTAAGTACACGTATTCTAATTTATTAAGACCATGGATTGGGTAATGCTGTACTCATTGGTTCATTGCTATGCCATCAGTCTTGGCCTGCTCGTCCAGGTCGACGCGATCCTGGCATGACGATCACTGCGGTGATGTCGTCCACGCGCGCTATTGGAGCCCACAATATTGACATATTCACTCTTCCTGCTTCAGGTACTTCCTCAAGAAACACAAGCAGAAAATTCACGGAATCACCGAGACCTCGCAGGCGTCGTCGGCAAGTGGTCAGCAGCAGAGTTCGTCGGCCGCATCACCAGCAGGAAGCAACAGTGGTGGCGGTGGAGTCGATAACCAAAAAGTGCTGCAACTATCACCGAGCTCACCACCATCGCGAGTACCTTCATCAAACGTGCCACCGACATCCACAGTTGCAACAACATCTGCAACTGCTGCCGACACCCGCGTGACGCCAACACCGATTGAGAGTCTCGTGTGCGATGTTTGCAAGCAAGAATTCCCGAACATCATCATCCTACAAACTCATCGAATTACCGCTCACGGGCCGGCAATGTTACCAGCCAACATGTCCGCAGCTCATTTTCACCAAACGATGGCCGCTCTGCAAGCTGCTCAAGACTATAGTCGCTCGGTACCGACGACGTCGAGTGATTTTGTCGGGAACATGTTCACGCCGGAAAAGCTGCGCGAAATGGGCGTAATTAATGCGGACGCATTCTGCGAAATCTGCTGCAAGGAGTTCTGCAACAAGTAAGTTCTATGACATTTTATTCATTACTATACGTATGCATTGAAGCTGCGATAATTATACAAAATGAACACGAATGAGTGACCGAAAGAACAGACCAGAACAGAACGGAACGGACGCGATGCGACGGACGACGGTCCGACGGCTACCCTCCGCTGAGACTGTTCCACCCGAAATAGTCGTTGGCAGTTTTTCGCTTCCGGATCAGAAACTTTTCCATCTTGCCGACCAACTTCGTCGTCTCTTTCCTATTCTGGGCGTTCCATATTTCATGTTTTTTCTTCGCCCAGATGACAGTGCCTTGCAGATCTTCCAGCTCGCGATGTTCGTACATCGGGTTGATGAAATGGTCAAATACCCACCAATTGATACCGTGTGGGTACTTCGTTCTCATTGCAGATTCGATTTCTGCAACAGACTTCCTCTCGTCGCGGAATTTGAATGCTACTTTCATTTACGAACGATTATGAGCCACGCGGTAGAGGAACCTGAATTCCGTCCACAGCTTCTTGCCTTTTCGCAAGACCTCCGGAAATTTTCCGGTGTTGCCGTACTTTTCACATCCTGATTTCGGGCAGCTGAGCCCGTAAATTCCATACGATGATTCGCATGTGTACTTGCCCGCGACCGGCATCGTTGTCCCATCGCCGTTTATCACCGACGTTAGGCTGCCCGGTCCATCCTCCTTTTGCGATGTGCTCGGCTGCGGTTCACTTGATGATGATGCCCCAGTTGCCGAATTGGCTTCATCCCGCACCCGTTTTGCAGTGGTCGGCAATTCGGCTCTACCTCGCTTCTTCTTCACTTCACTCGGCTGTCCGCGGTCAGTAGTTGAAAAACCCAAGAAATCGGTAATTTTGATGTGTTGCATGGTTGAGAATCGGAGCCTTCGGACACGTAGCACTTAGGAAGAGTGAGATGCGGTCGCGGACTGGCTCACGGACACTTGCGAAATGCACCACCGGCACCAATTAGTGTCGAGAGCATAAAATCACTGCATCGGAGCCTGATTACCGCAACGCGGCACTTATTAGCGCGGCGCATTGAATTCCCGGCGTAAATTCGGTCCATGTTAGCATTTGCAAATTATTTCAAGGGACATGGCCGTAACTGTACCCTAATTCACTTGTAGGTACTTTTTGCGCACCCATAAACTCAACAAACACGGAATCGGTTTTGCCAGCAGCAATTCGTCAACTAAGTCACAGTCTGGTCAGCAAACCGGTGATCGACAAGGCAGTGGCGATGACGATTCACGCGATCCATCGCCGAACGCCATGAATGACGATAGCTACCTGGAACCTGGTCAACGCGACCCGATGAATTTCAGTGCTGATGCCAATGGTGCAATAAACATGTCCAACGGTGGTTTATCGTCTGGTGAGCTTCAGTGTGAGATCTGCAGCAGGCCATTCGCGAGTCATTACCTGCTAAAGATGCATAAATTCTACTCGCACAACATTCCGTACACGAAAGAAGAGGACATCGCCAAAGCTAGATCCCAGTCATTGAGTGGTCACAAAGACACGGCAGTCGATAGTGATGGCCACGAAGTTCCTAACGACAAGAACAACAACACTGCAACTGGTGGTGGTGGTGTCGGCCCTGATCCTGGTGAAGCGATGCACCATCAGCATCAACAACGACAGCATCCGAGATCTCGAGTGAATGTTTCACAGCACTCGCCATCGGCTGACCAGGCGAGTCAAGACCTGCAGAAACTCCAGAGCATGATTAAAGAACTGAACTCGACATCGTTCCTCGATCGTGCTACGTGCAATCTCTGCCGCCAGGACTTCGAAAACAAGTACTTCCTGCGAGTGCACATGATGAACGATCACGGTGTCATACCGACTGACGATGGTCACGGCATTGACCAAGCCGCACTGATGCGCAGCTTGTTTGACCCATCGCGAGTCGCATTTCCATCCATATCTCAGGCCGTTCCTATAAACATGTCCATGTCTACTTCTGCCACCGGGTCCAACTCGAGTGGTAACGATTCCGAGGCGTTCTGCGATATTTGCCAGAAAGAGTTTTGTTCGAAATACTTCCTCCGGACCCACAAGCAGAACATTCACGGTATCAATATGGATTTGCCACCGACGACATCAGCGTCCGGTCAACTTCAGCTGGCATCACAGTTGCACCAGGCACAGCAACAGCAGCAGCAAGCACAACAGAACCAACAGCAGATTAGCCAAATTGCGGCATCAACGAAACCGAGCAAATCAACAGCTGCCGGAATTCAGGCACCCCAAGCGAAGCCGAGTGGAGTGACCACGACTATCGGTCCGGATGGCAAGCCACGGACACTGACGGGTCGGAATTATTGCAATATCTGCAACAAAGAGCTGTGTAACAAGTACTTCATGAAAACGCACATGCTGAAAATGCATGGCATAAATCTGGACGAGCACCCCGCGGAGGCGGCGGTCTCGTCGACAATCGGTGGTGTAATGTGCGATATCTGCCAGAAGGAACTGTGTTCGAAGTACTTCTTGAAAGTGCACAAGCAGAACACGCACGGGATTTACGAAGAGCCGGCACAGGCGAGAGGAGAGACAACGAAGAACGTGGATACGTCGAGCAATCAAGGCGACGGGAATACGGCCGCGGCTCACGGTATTGATCCGAACGACACGAGCAATCGATATTTCAGCCACTATACCGAAGTGTGCCCGCTGTGCGAGCGCCGCTTCAAGAGCATCAAATGGCTCAAGACGCATATGATCAACGACCACAGCGATCTCATCTCTATGCGCCCGACAGTCATTCCCACTCCGTCAGCCGACACCATCGCCATCCAAGGTACACCGTCACTCAACGATCTGGCTCGTCTCTGTGTCCTCTGCGGACAGACATTCGCCGATCGCGTTGCACTGCACATTCACTTGGTTAAGGATCATCGAACTACGACTGAAGAGCTCGGTTTAGTTGCCGGGAACGCGGGAACAAAAACTTTAGCAAGTTCTTCGCCGGCAACCGACTCGACGAACACTGCGACGAATGCCGTATCGGTAATTTCGAGTGGCGGTGAACACATTGAGCAGGAATTAGGGCAACAGCAACCCCGAATGAATGGATCGACGTCACCGAAATCACAAGCACTTCAATTAAGTACCTCCGGTGCGGCAACATTGACGGCGACAACATCATCAATGGCAAGATCGTCTAGTCTATCGAGTGCGATCTACAGTCACACGCAGTCACGACCTAACAATACGATTAGCAGCACGTCAGCGTCGAAGGCACAGGCTGCAGGTGCTTCTTCATCAGCGACCTTCATGCCATCATCGATGAAGAAGGCGGGCGGTAGTACGCGAATCTATCACTGCTCGTATTGCAATTACTCAACCCGCTGGCTGTCTAATCTCTACGCACACGAGAAACGTCACACCAGGACATCAACTGAGGCCGACAAGCGATTTGTGTGTCGCATCTGCCATCGCGCGTACCGATACAATCACTCTCTTCAGCGGCATCTTCTTAACCATCGCGCATCAGGTGGCACAAGTTCAACGGCTTCGCAGTCGTCTGGCACAAATCACGGTAGCGCATCGTCGGCAATGAAACAGCAGCACGCCTCTTATCCATGGCCAGCAAGCGCGAGTCGATCATCAGCTTCCGGTGGAGCTGATGGCAAGAGCTCGCAGTCGGCCATCGGCAGTGTATCGGTTGGTGAAGAGTGCAAAGGGAAGCGGTATCGATGCTCGAAATGCAATAAGAAATTCCGGACACGCGATCTCTGTCTGGCACACATTCACGCTCACCACTCATACTCACGAAGAACCGTGTCGTTGGCGGCGAGCTCTTCCAGCGTCAGGCAAACGATGTACAAGTGTGCCAACTGCGGATTCGCCACTCGCAACCACGCTCTGCTCCAGACACATATCACCAGACATCACAAGGCTGGCGACGACATCAATCGAGGAGCAGTTGATCTGCGTAAAGTCCGCGGTTCATCAGCCACCGAAGAGAACAAGTCACCAGAGACTTTCAGTGGCAGTGTAGTCCCGACGACCGTGAGCTCAGTACCGATGACTTACGCGATGCCTCAGTCACCACCTAACGCGTCCCGAACGGGTCCGTTCATCATGCAACCATTCCTGATCACGCAACCGATGCCGGAAAGCGGTGTCGTCAAGAGCGACACGTTCGTGCCATCGTTGGTCTACTTACCGGTCAGTCAGAAAGTTCTTCAACCAGTGACTGTCGCATTCCAGTTAACACCAGCTTGAGGGCGGTGAGACGCGCAATTAAGCTGGGAAATACTCGCGAGCGGCCGCGACCATTTCCACATGACAACAACTTTCACTCATACAACAGCATCCTGAAACTTTCCGTTAAATTCCTATTAACCACCATTGTGATGAACGAAATCAAAATGAACTTAAGATTGACATTCCCTCGAACAATTCGCGATATTTCCAAATCGAAATTATCGATGTCTCGCTTTACTCATTTTCACCTGTCGTCGATGAACCGTTTCCGTTGAAGACGTTTTTTGCATCTGGTCATTTTATTGGTAGTTTGACTCGATTGATCGACTGATTGATCATCACCACACGATTGTGTATCGGGCGTTTGTTCTTCGTGAGTGCGTGAGTGTCGTGACTGCTGTATCATCATCATCGTCATCGTAACGATACAAATCGAAATGACACCTGAATTGCCAGTAATTCGGTGCCGCTGTGTTGCCATCGTCATCACCGACAACTGCATTCGGCCACCTGAAGTCAGAAACTACCAGTTGGTCAGCGATACTGGTCCTCGTCGTGGTCCTGGTACGTCCCAATCTAGTCGTCGTCCACTGTACTTGAGACATCAAGGCTGAAGATTACATTTCGATCATCATCGTCATCATATCACCGTTCTAGTTTCGATTATCGTGAAATGAATGAATTAATGAACTTGTTCGCTGCCTGTCTTCTGAGGAAGAAGACGAAACGTTTGCGAGACCGTCGAGGTCGATGCCGCAATCTTTCCAACTGCCTGTCGGGTAAGATTCGCAGTGATTTTCGTGCTACAACTTAATACAATTGAGGTGCCTGACGAATCTTATCGGAGATGACAGCGCAGTATCGTGATTACAAATTTTGGAAAGTCGAAAATTGCTGGCTCCGATTTTCGGTGGGAAAACGAAACCATCGCAAACTAATCCGTCAGATGAAAATTCATGCTGCAAGATACACATTACAAGAAATAACCTTCACGTTGTTACGATTACGATCGTCTGCCTGCTGCTTGGCTTCGGCGTTTTGATTCGAAGATGAAGATGAAGATGAAGATGATCGCTGCCCGTATTATTGCAACAAAATTCATCTCGAACGGACTTCCGAAATGAAATGAGTGAAAAATCAAAATTAACTCGTGACCGCGATGAAAGTGACATTCGTTTGATTTGGTTTCACACCGCGTTTGGCTTGCTAATCCACCTCCTGGATTCGGTCGTTAAATTGATCAGAAACTAGACCTACACAAAAGATGAGGAGGAAATCAACTGACAGCTTCTTGAAGCTTCAAGGCGATTGCCCACTCTTGTGGAACCTTGTCGGTCATCCTAGGTTGTCGAGGAAGTAAAGAGGACCTAGATTGGTGGAAAGAAGCCATCACAGAGGCGAAGATAAGAGACTGAAGACGTAATCGGAGGAGAGTTTAGCATAATGAGGCGAGTTTGTAGAGCGATTTTGCATTTGGGGTTAGTTAATAACGACCGATGGAGCATCGGAAAGGTAGGATTACGGAGACCAATTTTCTTACTCGTCACGTAACGAACGAAATCGCATCGATTTGCCGGTATGTTAACCGATTGCGCAAGATGACGAAAATCGACTGAGAGTTCGTCACCTAATTGCTCCACATTCGTTACTATTCAAACGATAATACCGCAAACGACGTTATCGATTGAAATTTAGGAGGACAGACGTGTTGAGAGAATCAAAATACTATTTTCTAAGGAGAGTACTACATATATTATACCCAAAAACCTCTTAAATCTCAATAGAAACGTCGTTGGATTATTGCAGTTTTTCAATTAATTCCACATAAGATGCGAGCTGAAATCAAAGCGATACAATTAATTAGTAATTAACCTACCTAATGAAACTGAAACTAATTGGCGTCCAGAACGAAATCAAAAAACTCACTTTACCTAACTTTGATCGAAGCTTCGAAATGAAATCAAACTAAATCAAACCAAAATGAATGAATGGAATGTTTGACCATTTATTTGTGTCTTGGTCATTAGTTGAGCTCAGCTTGCGCCTATTTTCATTAGCATGATTGTGCTGATGCGAATGTAATCAAATGCAGTGAATTGTGTACGTTACAATTGTGAGTGTGTGTTGAAAACGGGAATGAAACGAACTCCTGAAATTATTTCGATTTGGGAGCGATCATCATAGAAGATCGTAATTAATTAATTAATTACATAAGCGGAACTACCTCAGCTTGAGCGCCATAATTTTGGTGCAGTTTTCAGTTATTGACGCGTCATTCCGCGGAATGAGATGAGCTTACATGGACGTAATTGACAGAATTGCCATAAATTATTCACGCTTAATTTAATTTCGCGAATTAACTGCGTTCAGCTTGTCAGTGATATTTTCTAATTGCTTCTGAACATTACTGGGATCGTGGTAATTATGTGGTCGAGCATCTGCTTGTTGAACTAATCAAAATTGACCGGTCTCGTTCTGTTCGTCTAGTTCTGTCACCAATTCAGTTGGAAAATTTCGTTTAATTAACGTCCTCTCCGTGTTAGTCATATCTGGATTAATTAGCCCAATGATTGGTTCACCGTTAGTAGTCGTTCGGAGAACAGGAATAATTTACTTTAATTACACATCAGAGAGCTAGACTGCTTGTTGCGTCTTCTGATTGACCGTTGCTGTCCGCCTCTGTTGAACTGTTCTTCTTACACACACATTCTGACCCCTTGCTCACCAAAAACGAGCATCAGCTAATTAAATGAGAAACAGCTTTCGTGGCATTTAGCAGCATAGACATGAAGATCAGCAGAGAATAACAGACTAGACTCGTTCAATTTCAGTTTAGTTTTGCCAGTGTAACAAGAAAGCTCGCAGCGATTCTGTTGAGCTTAACTGTTATGCAAATAACAGGAACTGGCAATTTCGAAACAGAAAACAAAATCTGTGAATTCGGCTCTCAATTGTGGCTCGTCGCTCTCCCACCACTCTCCGCCGTTTCGCAGGTTTCCGCAATTGAGCGAAAATTTTAACTTAGCATCATCCGTCAAGGCCTGACTGTCGTTAAAATAACTGATTTTTCATTTTCAAGTCCCCAGAACGTAAACTGAATCCCTGGTCGGGCGAGGAGACGGTGCGAGAAGCGACATGAACGCAAATTAAACAGGGTCGCAACGACAGTTTGCATGGTTTTTCTCTCTCACAAATGTATACCGACCTCTGACCCCCACCCCACCCCCCGTACGGATGAGGAAAACAATTTTATGCAAACAAAATTTCATTTATGGAACAGAGAGTGCCAGACAGAAACAGGACGCGCGTCGTGCGATGAGACGACGGACACGAGCCTTTGTCCATGTCTGTCTGTCTGTCTGTGTCCGTGTCTGTGTTTATCGTATTAGGCGCGCGACACGAGGGCCAAAATTGCACACGATTTGTTATTCACCCTAATGCCATATAAATCGATGTCATTTGTCGGCGAACTTAAAAAACTTGCGTATCTCGGTAGCTGCATGTTGAAATTAGATGGAATTTATAAAAAATTCTCTTTAGATCTCCCCGGTCCGTGAATGTAGCTGATAAGGTTGACGGCTTGCACTCGGCGCATAGATTTCCGATATTAGGGAGGGTTCCTCATGTACCTTGAACTGTCGTTATTGTAATACCTTTGTCAGAGGGACCACTGCTCAGTTTTTGTCGTGTTGGTATTATACGTTTTACAATCTGGCAAACGTGGTGCGCTATTGTCATGCATGTAGTCGTCTCGTGTCGCACACACTTCAGCTTAGTACGTTTTGTGTATTTAATTTTTTAAAGCTCCGTTATTGTGCTATCCAAGCCAAGAGTGGAGTCGTAAAAACGACCCGAGCAGGGTGACAATATTCCAGTTTTACAGTTTTCCAGGCTCTAAATGCGCGAATGACTCAGTTTAAACATCGTTACGGTCCCGCCAACAGCGAGTAGTGATAATAATCGTAAAATAGCAAAAATGCATGTCGAGAGGGAGGGAAAATCTCCGCGAATTCACATTCACTTGTTTATGAGGCGAAACTATTTTAATCAATTTTCTGCTCTCCATCTTTGTCGACCACGTCGGTCGTTCGCTTTTAAATGGCCATTCGATGGCCATTCGATGTCCATATTTTGCACAGCTTTAAAATCTATCTGCCACTCTCCTTCAACATCCCGTAATCACCGCGATGGTGATTATGACGTCGGGAATGGTCTCCATTTGCCGTCCATCCGGCAGACCAATTTTGAATGTGAGTCACGATTAAATCGTAAATAAGTTTCGCAGATGGTTATTCCTCGAAAGTGAAGCCCGAACTGCGAACGACACGCTTCGTTTATTATCGCTATTTGTGCATCGGCTAGTAAATTTCTCTAAAACCAGACATGCATTAATCCCGTCAATTACCGATCAGCGCCAATGCGTGGCAGGATGGCGAGCTTCGAATCGGGCACTGTTTTCGTTTATTGTTTCCTAGAATGTGTCAATTAATTAGTAATCTTCCAGTCAATTCGACGCGTTCTCCCCCAATTCGCGTTAGATTATCGTCACTCATCTCGTGATGTCTAGCAAAGGTAATTGCGTAAAGAATTAGAACTAGTCGAATGTTTTCGGTATAGCGCTGGTTTAGAGCGACTGAAAGCATGCCAACAGTGCAGCGATGCAATGGTGATGGTCAGTCGAACGGGTTCATAGTCAGACCACGAGAGCGACTCCATGTAGGTACCACAGATGCACGTTGCCAACTGATCGGCCCATTCCTATCCTCACCCGAGTACTTTGAGGATGGGATGATCACAATGACCATGTGCAACGGTGACGTCTTTGACGACGAGTGCACGACCGACGGCCGACGGCCGACCAATGGACCATTCTTCGAGTAGACCACCGTGGCCGCCACACTGGGCGACCGCGAAGGTGACGCATGATGATGATGTAGGGCCGAATTTAGCACAATTTACGGTAACTGCTCGCAATGAGACACAATCCGATCAATCGGAAATTGGCATTTGTCGATTCGTCAACTAAAGACAATCGATCGTTTCATGTCTTCTCCACTTTGTTCTGTACTTCCTAACACAAATCCACTACTTGGTACTGAAACGAACTCATGGCTATGCAAATCATTGTCAGGCCCAGCTGGAACCACTCGGGAAAAGTAATAATTGTAAACTACATCCGTGCTGTCGAATTCGATGAACGTTTTTCGAACATTTAGGAGGAGGAATAAGCTTTAGGCTATTTGTAACCAAGGAGAAGAAACGGAAGTGAGATGAAGAGACGAAAAGGCAGCGCATCGACATCACTTTTTCGCTATGCTTCGTTGTTGTCTGTTTTCTATATGAGATAAACTCCTGTCA
>JAGGCA010000098.1:13778-24242 GCA_022876805.1 Osperalycus tenerphagus | reverse complement strand
GAAAGTCAGGAAGGCGATGAACGCGAACATGAAACAGAGCAGATCTCAGAGAACATCGGCGAGAAAGACGGAGAAATGCATGAAAGCACGTTGTGGATCTGCTCGTCCTCCTTGGATCTATGTACAGATGATGTGATGTGTTTTCGACAGACAACCATTTGACTGGAACTCAACTGAGGCTCATATCGCACTCGCACCAATTTCTGGTCTGGCACTCCAGATTTTCGGCGTAGTTCGCGCGGCACCATCAAAGAATGTGCTCTCCTTCTCTCTCTCGTTCAACGAAAATGCCTGACAAACCCATCAGTTTATTCAGTATTTAGCTAACAGAACATTTTGCGCGTCATCGCTGCGATTCTTCTCTGTTCATCGCTCAGCACTCCGGATCAGAATCGAGTGAGTGATTTAAATCCGTCTCGTCTTCCTGGGAGGCCCGCACGAGAGTAACGCTCACCATCAGGGACAAGGAGAGCAAATGCGAAACAATTCGATTATTTTCCTGCTCTGTTTGCCTCGAAAATGGCCATACTTTCGAACACGACCATGAATTGCAGCCAACATAAACAAACTTTCGCTTCGATTTCTACTATTCTGCGCCTTTTCCGGGCCTTTACATCAATGGACGAATGCTAACGACGGAATCGCAATGATCATGTGAATGCACTGATTCATCGCGCAAAATTCATTCGCCTGCTTCACTAATTGTTCCTTCTCCTTCTGCTAATCATGATTAGCAAGTCCTGAAACTGTCTATCGCTCGTTTTGTTCTGAACTCGTTCGATTCTCGATCGCCACAGTCAACAGATTGACGCACATCAATTGGTTTGATCGAAAATGGTAACCATCGAACGTGCACATTGACAGTAATGTAACACAAGGCGTTCGCACATCTGTCTTCAAGAGATTCTCACCAGTTTGCTGATCTGGCTTTAAGATTGTGGCACGAATTTGATGCGCAATCCTTCAGCGAAAGGCTCGAAATTCGAACCTGAAACTGAGCGCATTTTTTCGGTGCTGCTGCAAAACTGCTCGACAGACGGCGATCCACTCTCTAGAATTATTCCGCGCTTTGAGCCGCACGTGTGGGACGACCGGGCTGGAAATGATGACCGAAATAACAATCCAGAACTTCGAAGACATGTACCCAAAAGTGGTGGACGCCATCAAGAAGTCAACGTTCGTGGCCATCGATACGGAACTGACTGGCATCGTGGCCAACGACGAGTGCAGGCCGAGTCTGTTCGATTCGGTCGAGCAGAGGTACGCAAAACAGCGACAGTCAACGTCCAAGTTCATCATCTGCCAGTTCGGGTTGGCCACGTTCAGCCGTCATCCAGTTGAGAACCGATACGAAGCCCAGAACTACACGTTCTACTTGTGTCCCAGGTCGGCTGGAGACTGCCGAGAGCGAGGACGGTCGTTCGCCATGGACTCGACGTCCATCGAATTTCTCGCTGATTTCGGTTTCGATTTCAACAAATTCGCGCTGCTGGGCATCTCGTTTCTCAGCGAAGACCAGGAACAAGTTCTGCGAGACCGTCTTCGTCGGGGATACGAATTCGAGCTGAACAGTCAAGTCGAGGGCGAGTACTTCAAGGTGCAGTCAACGATCGAGGCGTGGATGCGAGGACAGAAGAGTGACGGCGAGATGTCCATGGATGAACAGGGAAGACGACAGATACTTATCAAATTCAAGTCGAGCACCAACGCGTTCTCCGATTATGTGGTTATGCGAGATTTACGCAGTTCGTTTCCTGGTTTGTGGATCGAGTGGTGCGATGGTAACATTTCTGTTAGAGAAATGAATGAAGACGAGCGCAAGAAGTTGGACAAGAAGATGAAGAATGAAGAAGAAGCTGTTACTAGTTATTTGTTGGGTTTTTCGCGAATCTTCAAGTGTCTGGTTGAGTGTGGCAAACCGATTATTGGACACAACATGATGATCGATATACTCATGATGTTTAATCATTTTTACAAGCCGCTACCGAAGAAGCTCCGACAATTCAAGATTGAATTACTTGAATTATTCCCGACTATTTACGATACCAAATGTATGATCTGCAATGTGCGAAGAGAGCTGCCTGAGTTGCGAGATGCATTGGAAGAAAAAGGTTTGGGAGAAATCTACGAGAAGTTACGATCATTGCGAACAATTTCGCGACCCCTGGTTGACCACGTCCTCGGTGATGGCACCTTCGATTTCAAGCCGGAAATCACTCCGCACGATGCCGGCTTCGACGCGTTCGCCGCTGGTTATGTCTTCATCGTTATTACTCACATTCTGGCTTTAAAGAAGCGCGGACAAGAGAATCTTCAAACTCCTCTTTTACTGGCTATTCCGTGGTTCGAATTGCAGCACGTTATTCGCGACCACGTCAATCAAATCAATTTGATTCGAGCCAACGTTCACAGCCTCAACCTTTCAGGTCAAGACAAATCATCTAAACGATGTCAGTGGTTAGTCGCACAGAGTCGATCTTCCGAGCCACTGCCATTGAGCGATATCATTACGAAGGTGATCGCTTTCGGCTCGGTCGATGTCCAGCAACTGAGCTCCACTCGAGCTTTGATCGCGGTGGGCAATATCGGAGCGGCTCGTGATATAATCGCAGCTTTTCGTGGTGATGACAATTGCAAAATGGTCAAGTACAGTGTCTACCAACACAACAAGTGTGTTCGCTCACTACTCTGGTCCACAGTCATTATTTCGACGTTGAGCATCGCGTTGCTCGTTAAGAAGACTTTAGAGTAGTAGCAGCATTCTTTTCACTTATTTTTTCTATTAAACGTAACGTTTATACTTTAATCATTTTGCGAAGTATAAATCACGGTAGTTTCGCGTTGCTAGTATTTTCAATTTCCATTATAGAATTCAACGAGAAATGAGGTTTTCAAAGCAATTTGCTATCACCTCACCAGCTTTGCTCGCTTGTATTCTAAGGTTTCAGAACGTAGCTCTTAGAAACTCGCTAATACACAACACAAAGGCGCCACAATCCGGATTAAGTGTGAACGCGAAATGAGTGTTCGTGGTAGATATCGAAGAAGAACTTTCTTTCTGCCATTTCCGTCACCCATCGCGTCAGTTACGCCAGCATAGCATAGTTGAAATATCGACGAAGATGAAGCTGTGAACAGACACAGAAGTGCCTAGCCGGAGGCGAGATCGAAAGTTCTGAGACAAAATCGATGTCGAAAGTCCGCGTTGGATGTTGCGCAATGGTGACGAATCCCTCGCTTGCCGAAAGGGATTCGTGTCGAGATTAATCAACTCATCGCTGTGCTCATCCAATCTTCTAACCACCACTCTGTGTGGTGCATGTGACACACTTCACACTTGAAGTGTCTCAATACCTGAAAAGTGGTTGCGGTTAAGAGCAGAGAGCGAGAAGGGAAGCGCAAGTAAGACGCATCTCAAGCATGGTCTTAACTCCTATTTCCTGTTTGTCGAGAGAGGAGAGCCGAGCAGGAAAAGTTAAGCCGCATACTAATGGAGATGGACAAATGCCGAAAAAGTAGCGGCAAAAACGAGACCGTGACCGAGAGCCTCAGTCCGAGACTGATGCTTAGACCCTTTTTTCTGGAGGGTAAGAGCCAAATTTGTCGTCAACTAATAGGTCTGGTCTGGTCTTGTTCAGAATCAGTTCGTTTTGACAAAGAGATTCGCAGATGTGCTTTTTGCGCCATTCAAACAGACAGACAGGCATATGAAGACAAGTGAAACGTGTCCAAATGCAAGTCGCGCAATGTTAACTGGCGTGCTTTCATGGTACACCGTAATTCTGGTATGAATAACTAGTGAAATCGTGCATAAAATTAACTCGAATGATGAATTCAGTAGAATTTGTGAACCGAGTGCTCAGCAAAGCTCTTCTCGTGTTCGTCATGCTCGTAAACCTGGTAAATTAGAGATCGGGCAATAAGTACGTTTCCAGAACGTTTCCAAAAATAGGCGGGTACTTAACGAATTGAGTCGACAACAAAACATGTTCGGTTACACGAGAGATGTGAACACGAGAAGAGACAAGACAGACAGACTGCTTGGCGAGATGAAGACATGCGAAACACGAAACCGGACCTAACGGGAACCGAAAACTCAATTCCGAGACGAGTGGAGTGTTGCGAATGCCAAGAATGAACAAAAAACCATTTCGTCGAGTTGATCAGCAATCAACCAGTGACAGATTCGCCTAATTAGGAACGTTCGCAACCCGTAAATGGTTAACCAAAAACCACATTATTGGCATATTTGCGGTCACGGTTTTAGGACTCTCGCCGTCTAGGCAGCATGTCAGTGAACCCACCAAGAGTGTCTATGAAACTAATGAAAGACTCGACTCTGTACATCATCCATTCATCATTTGCTCGTTCATTCGTCTCGCGTGTGTCGACCGACGACGATGAAAAATCGACCAAGATGCTGAATAGAGAAAAATAGAGACAAAGGCGAGCATTGAGAAATGCGACTTGTCATCGAGTCGGTGCACCATCCGTAAAATTGGTAACGAGATGGAGACGGAGAATGGAGGAAAGAATGAGAATGGCGACGAAGAGTGGCCTGAATTCAATTAATCAATGGCGAAAATCGATCAACGGTGACGGAACGGTCGCGGAAGGTGACACGAGACGAGAATCGCACGCCTACTCTTATGTAATCAACTGCGAATATGCGAAAAACGAGCGAAAGTTCGCGCTAATCACTGTGGCGAGAGTTGATTTATGTGCGCGACATATTTGATGGAGAACATTCACAGAAAGCGGTATTCATGTTCTTGTTCTGGAGCGACAAATCACTAGTATGACAAATGACGATTCGCGTCGTAGAGAAAAGAATGTCGCGTGAGATGAGACGCGAAAAGCTTTAAGAACGCGAGAGAAGAGAGAAGAGAGATTGAGAGACAGACAAGTGCCGAAGAGAAAGAGAGGCAGAGACTCAATTATCGGCCCTTAAATCATTTTGCATAATCACGTTCCAACATTGTCGCGTTGAGCGTTTAGCAAATTGTTAAGACACCAGAACGAAGCGCTCAAATTTGTCAGCAGCTGATATGCAATGCAATTCGGGTGCAGATGTTTAGACCAAGAGAAGAAGTAGAAGAAGAAGGACAGAGGCGAACGCGAACCTCGTACTAAAGACTGACTGGCTTCGAGCGTGTACTTCGAACTTGGAATGTGGTTGCCAGTGAGGAGAAGATGCGGGAGAGATGCTTCAATGCCGTTTCGAGCCACCCGCGAGAGCTCCTTGTCACGTATTTCATTCTCCCTCTTCACATATCATCTTCTCAAGACTTTTCTTCGACGAGCATCGAGCAGAGAACGGAGAATGCTAGGAGAAGAGCAGATCTACATCCACATCCTGATCGACATTTCGCCGAAGTTGGCCCGTTCGTGCTCGTGCTGCTCGTGCTTATTGCACTTGCAATATGACCGTGCTATTTATATACTTAACTTTTGCGCAAAATGCTCCATTTAACAAAACGATCTTTGCGAAGTGATTTCTTTTTTCTTTGCACACCATCGTGATCATATCCAGAAATTATAAGTCGGCTATTTTCAGGATGTCAGAGTAGTCTGGTTCTGTCGCCGTGGCGTAGTCTTATGTGTTATGTGTCGAGTTGTTACTACCTCATCAACTCGATGCGAACTTCAATCTCATTGAATTTGTTCGTAAGTTTAAATTTTCTCACGCCATTCTTGCTATGTGATTTCTACTTAATTCTTATCAACAGGAAAAAATTTGCGACATGATTTACCAAAATTCACTTTCATGAAAATCTTATGAGTCGTGATTCTTTTCGGAACATTATTACAGTTTCTGATTTCTCAATCGAGCAACGGCACTTTGTGCCTGCCACTCTAAATTCGGGACGATAAATCGGCAGGGTATCGCCGATTTTGTGGTGGTGGCTCAGCGATGATCGGTGCGCATCACCATCAGCATCAGGATCACGATGAGCAGAGATCGTTCTGCACGGCACCAGCTGGATTGGTTGCGGAGCTTGAAGGCGGAGAGCATCGCCGAGCACGACTAATTCACTCACCACTATATTGTGCTCCGGCATCAGGCATAAGCAGATTTGAGCATCACCAATAACATGCCTATATGAATGCTTTAGGCTTCATTCTGGCCATCATTAGGACGCTCCAACAGCTTGTTATTGTTGTTCGTCTTCGTCCATCAGGAACGCGACGTTGCATCGGTTATGTTGATCTTTCCATGTGTCCATCAATATCCGTGTCAATGAGAACAATGTTTGTCTTTCGGTGCACCTCGCTGATCATCATCATGTTGATCTAAAGTAATTGTGATTGTGTTCAGGTGGTCAAAAATCAAAACAGACGCGCGCTGAAGAAATGCGACTGGACATCTAACAGTTGAACGAAATTTGCGACTTGAAAGTTAGTTCGCTGTCATGCTTTCATCTCCTGCACACTAAACTGATTTTACGTGTTTCTGTGTCGCGAAGTGCCAACATAAATAATGCCGTGATGTACCGCACCGATACTCGCTCCTCAATATTTCACCGCGAAGCTCTCACCTGTCATCCTTCTGATGCGATGTTCGGCAGTAGTCGAAGTCTGTGGTGAATTTCACGCGCACCCGACAATGCATCCGTTGTACGGATCTGCCGAACAGAATTACTACCGCTACGGCAGTTACAACAACATGACATTGAGCGGAGGACAGTCATCGTCATCGGCAGCCAACAGCATTCTGCCTAATTACGGAACGTCGGCAAGTTCACAGGTTGCCTCGCTGACCGCACCATCATCGCACTACTCGCACAGTCTTCAAGGAGCGATGTCTCTTCGCCATTCGCCCTACGGACCATCGCCATACGCGACCAGTCTCGGCCCGCCAACCGGCACATCTCAACCTCCTTCGAAAGAGATGGTAAAACCTCCGTATTCTTACATAGCCCTGATCGCGATGGCCATTCAAAGCGCACCCGAGAAGAAAATCACCCTGAACGGAATCTACCAATTCATAATGGAACGATTTCCATTTTACCGGGAAAATAAACAAGGCTGGCAAAACAGCATTCGGCATAATCTGTCGCTCAATGAGTGCTTCGTCAAAGTGCAGCGAGATGACAAGAAACCCGGTAAAGGATCTTATTGGACACTCGATCCGGACAGTCTCAACATGTTCGACAATGGAAGGTATACACATTTATTGGCGTTCTTGTCTCGAACCCATGTTTGATCCATCCATCCATCCATCCACCTGGTGCTGAGTTCCTCTCGCTTTTTCATGCTCGACACATTGCGCGTCGAGCTTTTTCACTAGAGGTGTCAGATAAATACTTCAGGTTGGTGACCAGGTCGCGACTCGCGAGTATTGATTCAAGGACTTGAGAGGTCGAATACCTTCTTGAATCTCTTCTCCTTTCGGCCTCGGAGACATCGATTAACCTTAGCACATAACAGTCGAACTTGAAAAGCTCGCCGAACTCGGCACCAGATTTCCGGTGATCCTCTGATCGGATGTGTGCAACGATACCGATTCGAGACAAGAACGCCAATACATTGATTCTGTTTTGGAAGTTACCTTCGCAGAAGGCGACGATTCAAGAAGAAAGACGTTCCCAAAGATAAAGATGTGATGAAGAAGACGTTATGCTCGGAGGACTTGGGTGCTTCAGTGACCGGTGACCGCCACGGTGTGGACCAGTCGAATAGTGTGACGACTTTAGACGAGACCGCGTGTCGAGATAGTGGCGCGAACGAGAGACTCATCACTAGTAATCTCGCAATGAAAACAAACTCAACCCTTAACAAAAACATTGCTGCGAACTGCCGAACTGATTCTTCAAAGCACCATCACGAGAATTCGGTGCACGTCTCATCACCATCAGCATCAGCTCGCAGCAGTTGTGGTTCATCTGCCGTACAAATCGCATCTCATCATCGCCAGCATGAGATGGGCAATAATAGCGATGCGCTGCAGTCATCGTCGTGCAAGAAGGAACCGATCGACAAGAGTGACCAGCATCCAGCTTCCTGTAAGTACACCAGTAGTAGTGTCATGGACAAAGTTTGTTCGCCGTCGTCCTCGGCGCTCAGCTGCATTCTGAGCTCGCGATGCGGCTCCTTCTCGAGCGGCAACACATCTGCAACACTTAACCTTCATGACCCATCACTCGGCGAACCAAATGGTGGTCTTGACAGCGCTACTGCAAACATGACCAATTTCACGGTAGACAACCTCATGTCGAGAGAGCACATCAATGGAACTGCGAATGTCAGTGTGAACTCCGTCAATGCGATGACACTCAACATGGTGCGAAGTGCCAGCGGTGGTCAGTCGGGCTTCTACGCGCCGTGTGCGGCCATCACCTCGCCCGAGTCGAGCCCCTCGTCGACGGCCACCAATTTCTGCACCTCGCCCAACATGTACGCAGATCGAGGCGGTGGCGATTCGCAGAGTCTCGGAATCATCATCGAAGATATCAGTGCGACAGCAATGAGCGCGGCTTCCGGTCATTTGACAGCCCAAGCAACGGCAACTGTCAGCTGCCTGAGTCCGGCGAGTCCCTATCTGGACAGGAATTCGGTGCACCAGGCCAATCATTGGTACACGGACAATGACTGCATGACACTAAACAGCAGCAGTGAGAATTCAGTGCAAGTTTACGGTTCGTGCATGCGAGACATTTACGATCACGGCGTCGCTGTTTCGGCAGCATCGCAGCAGCATCATCTCCATCCTCATCCTCATCCTCATCCTCATCCTCATCACCAGCAGCATCCGCATCTCCATCCTCATGCTCATCCAAGAATGGCATCGACATCGGCATCGCATCATCAGACGAATGAATCTTCGAGTTCGCCGTCGTCGCTCATCGCCAGCAATCCCAACTGCTCACAACAGCAACAAATCGGTCTGGTAGCAACGTTCGGCGTCTCGGCACCTAACTTGTCTGATTGCAGCTATTATAATTGTAGGTTCTAGTCACGAATCATTGTCATGTGTCAGGTGCACGACGCTTTCTGTCTTTCCTGTTCATCTCAGACTCCTTTCTCTGGTTACATTCTTTTACCTTGCAACATTTCAGTATTTACATGTAGAAGAGGCTGTAAAGTTATTTAGTGTAATGGAGAAGAAAGAGGAATGGAGATGAATGATCGAAAGCCTGGAAATGAGTCGAAACCTCACATCAGCACGAGGAGAGAGCATAGTTTCGCTGCTTTGTTCAGCATAATTGCTGCCAACGCGATTAAATATCATCGCCGATGAAGTAACTTAACCATATCATACTTTGACCATTTCATGCCTCTCGTAACATAATTATTAATGGCAAGAAAGAGCAGAGTAAGAGTGAAACAGTGAGGCGAGACTTAGTTACAATGTTGAACATGCCACGTTTGATGTACGCCATTAATGGACCTCGGCAATGGCTGGGCTGCACATAAATTCAAAGAGTGATCGTTGAGCGTTTCACTTTTCTTGTTTAGTTCGGAGTATGGCATTCGAAGGTTCAAGTTCGCCGGCAACATTCATTCAGCGCATTTCGCTATCCGTTGCATTTCTTCTCTGTACAGATGCACATTCGGTCATGTATATAATCATATAATTCACAATTATATTCACGAATAACGATGTGATTGATGCAATGAACAGTATCTTCGTTCTTGTTCTGAATGAGTCCCTGTCGCAAATTGCTCGCGCGGCAGTAACACAACGTCGACGTTGACGGGCAAGGAAATAGAAGCAAGAACAAAACTAACGATGAGAAAGACAGAAACGAAACAGGCAGGCAAGCGAACGCAACTCGCCCTCTTATTTACTGCATTTTGAGCGCTAACTAATGGCAAATGTAAAGAATAATTGCATGCCCAATGTTCCACTTTGAAAAGGCCGAATCCGCTCTTCCGCGCACCTCCGATTGTCATTTGTCGGAATTTACGATTCTCTTAGTCGAAATATCGAATCGCTCATCATCAGGAGCAGTTCATGTCGCATGGTGATAGATGAACGTAATTAATAGCCGAACGATAATCGTTATCATTATGATTATCGCGCGCTCGCTACTTCCCGAGAAGTTCGTTTGAATTCCCATAAAATTAGTTGCGCACAAAATTATGACGAACAATAAAAATTGATGACATAATAACTTTTCTCGATGAGTCTCGTCTGGTCTCGTCTCCGACGACTCTCAGTGACTCTTCACTAGTCCAATACCAGTGCCAGATCGTCGCGCGTGGCGCACTCGAATTCCGGTGTTCCATTTAACAGAAGCAGCAGTTTTGAAGCGGGCGTCGAAAATTTTTAATTTTTATTGCCCGTCATCATTTTCTGCATTATAAATTCCGTCTAGTTAGAGAGACGCGCAGATGAGTGCCGCTCATCTCTATTTTTCGCACTATTTGACATCGTAAATGCGAAACGTGCGTTGCGTGCGATTTGAGTGTGTCTCGAGCGAAATGCACATGTGCCGAGTAGTACATTTAATAGTATAG